>CM066328.1:426804728-426892228 GCA_033807585.1 Hydrophis major
ATGGATTTACAATGATCGCAGCCTCCCAGGGCTACGTAATTCCCGTTTGTGACTTTCCCAGCCGGCTTCTGACAAAGCAGTCAATGGGGGAAGACCGATTCGCTTAATGGCCACATGTTTCGCTTAACAACTGCAGCAATTCACTTAACAAGTATGGGAAAAAAAGGTCAGGTGTGATTCAATGAACAGACGACACCTTGATTAGTGATGGAAATTCCAATCGTGGATGACAATTGAGGACCACTTGCAAACCACCAGTTAAATTTTATCCTGGACTAACTCGATATCCATAAAACTCTGTGGTCGGGCTTAGTTTTTGGGGAGGAAAATAGGGGGAATTCTGCCTCTGCCTACCAGCAGCCATCAGTATTCATCTGGCTAGTGTCCTGTCAGTGTGTGAGAGAGTTGAGGGCTGTTTGGAAAGTGAAACAGTATTTGCTGTGTGAGCAAGGAGACAGCAAGGAGCCTGGGCGTGGCTTACCTCAACTGTTCTACACTAAAGCTGCTTGGTGGTGTGAAACTGAAACCGAAACTCCTCTCCTCTGCTGGTGTTTTGCATTTGGAAGAGATTTCTTTCCAGGTGGGGAGGGGGAGTAGAATTCCTTAGCATCAGAGCGTGTTAATAATAATAATATAAGAAATACTAATAGCTTTGATGGCCATTTCGAAAACTCCTTTCTTAGTGAGCCCCTAGAAGCCAAGAGGAACATATGTGCCAAATTTCAAGTTTGTAGGCTTTACGGTTCTGGAGATTTTGTGATGATGCTTGAGTGGTATTTCGCTTTTATATATATATAGAGATTACCTGATTTTCCCCTATGTGCCTTTCTGAGTTAAAAGGCCTGATTGAAGAGACATTCTTCTGATTGTCCCAAGGTACTTTCTCTCTCACCCACTCAGAGATCTTATCCTACTTTAAATAAAGATTGAAAATGACTTTACCAGCCCAAAGCCATCTAGTGAGCTGAAAGACTGAGAATTTGGATTTATCAGCTGAAGGCCAATATAGTGGTACCTTGGTAATCATCTTAACTGGTTCTGGAAGGTACAATGAGTATCAAAAATGATAAGTATCAAACAAATTTTTCCCATAAAGAATAATGTAGTGAATCATAAGATAGCCGATACTGACAAGTGCTAGCTTGTCCATCAAGTATCAAACAAACCATGAGGACTGGGACAAAACTTTCAAGGCAAAATATGTTGAGTATCAAAGTCGACAATAACAGATAACAGATAATCAGAGTTGGATGGGGCCTTATAGGTCATCAAGTCCAACCCCCCCCCCCCCCCCGCATAAGTTGGAGACCCTACACCATTTCTGACAAATGGCAGTTCAATCTCTTGGATGAGTGTCAAAGCGGTTGAGTACCAAGGCACCACTGCACTCCAATAAGCCAAATGGGCTCTTCTTGCCATTTGTGCAGCTTGGCTCGCTTCTCGAGATGTTCAAAATTACCACACTGCGGCCATATTAGTGCAGTGAGCCCTTGGTGCTCTATGAACTCAGTTGTCTTGCAGACATTTCATTACCCAGCTAGGTAACATTATCCATGCTAAAAGGCAAAATATCACTCGCTTGTTATCAGAGTTCCGGCAGTCACCCTAATCAAATCATGAGCCCCGAGCCAAGCTTCAAAAACTATAAAGAATTTATTAGGAGCAAACATGTTGGCCGATTCTGAGACACATAACTCAATGTCACCCTTGACCCTGGTTTCCCCACACCTCCTTGGGTGCATCATAATTCATGTTCTCCAACGAAACACGTTCATAGCCAAGAGTCATCAATCACGTTCTCCAATTAGAGATTTGAGTGCAGAAACTCCAACTGCTTAGTTACAATCTTTGCAAGATATGAATGGAATACACTTTTGGTTCCAAACTGCTGCACTGCTCTTTCAAATTTCCTCCCTACCCCCACTTCTGTTCGTGGCAACCCTAAAACAGGCATAGAAATGTTTTATGAGTTGACATTCTAACACTGATGATGTTACCTAGTTGGGTAATGAAACGTTTGCGAGAAATCAACCAACCTCAGAGAGTGCCAAGGACTCCAACCCTGAGCTACAAATATTCCCTACTATCAGCTCTATTAGTAGCTCAGCAGTTTCTCATTCCAGCACTGGACTCACCAATCCTGAGCATGGTTACTTGCTTCCTGGGGAGGGAGGGGGCTTGCAAGCCGAGACACCTGAATCCAGACAGCATCATACAGGTCTTTCTTCCTTGTGTGAACTGTGCAGGGAACAATCAGAGGCATTCCAAACAGGCTTGGCCGGTTCTTTTGAGATGAGAGGAAGTACATTTCGGCCCGCATCTGCATTCAATTGGGGGGGGGGGAGAACCCACATGTATTTTGAAAGTTAGGAACAATTCATAGACTTTCCTTTTGTAACAATCATGGATGGACTCTCTCTCTCAAGCAGTGTCTAAAAGCGTAACAACAAAATAGTAAAATGGCCCCAGCGTAAT
This sequence comes from Hydrophis major, assembly GCA_033807585.1. NCBI lineage: Eukaryota > Metazoa > Chordata > Lepidosauria > Squamata > Elapidae > Hydrophis > Hydrophis major. Next base: position 426,807,204 of record CM066328.1, read on the forward strand.
TAACAGCTACTCTTTGCCTGACATTTTTATACCTTTTATAATTTCAAAGCTAATAATAATAATAATAATAATAATAATAATAATAATAATAATAATAATAATAATAATATCACAAAACACAAAACACAAAACCTGCAAACAGACATAGAATGACTGTGGCAATGATAACAAAGATGAGAACTAGTAGCAATAAGCAGCTTGGGTGTAATCCAAAACATCTGAAGCGCTACTTGAACACCGTCTGCATGGACAAAAATCTCCATCCATCAACTGCAAAAGGCAGCTTTATTGCAACAGCTGGCATCCTGCAAGATTCTTTTTAACACCATATAATCACAACACTTTTCACAGCAGAAAAAGGTGCAATGCAGTGGAGATTTCCAAAACCTCTTAGGTGAAGGTTTGGGTAAAGCATCTGGCTTCAGTCAGGCCTGCTGTGCTTCTCCTGTGCCCCCCCCACCCCCCACCCCATCCTCAACCTTATGGCCACCCATTTAGCACTCTGGAGATGCAGGTTAGACTGAAGAAACAGTTTCTTGTTACAAAAGCATCCTTTCTCGGAATACAAGAATACCCTTGACTCAAGCAATTCTTGTGGTAAGATGGGCAGCTAATAAATTTAATAAATTAAAAAAACAAATAATAAATAAATAAATCACAAGGCAACTGGATCCATGGGTCAGTATTTTGGCTAAGAGGTCTGGAAATAAATATCTCAACAGCTTTGGACAAAGTCACTCAGCCAACTGTGATCGCAACCAAGGGTCGTTGACTATCCCTGCCTTTATTGCAGTGGTCCCCAACCTTTATGGCCTGGTAGCCCAGCAGGAAGGGTGCCAACCCACTGCTTGTGCGCACGCCTACACACCAGCCCACTGCAAACACAAATTGAGCTGTGTGTGTGTGTGTGTGCGCGCGCGCCGGCCTGCCACTTGTGCGATCCGGTTCCAAACAAGCAGCCCGGGAGTTGGGGATCTCTGCTTTAGTGACAAGGGTTCTACAGAGGAATTATTGAGTCTGTCATCTGCACCTCTATAACTGTCTACTTTGGTTCTCCAACAGGACAGACACAGACGATAATTAGGACTGCAGAAAAAACGATTACTACCAACCTGCCTTCCATCGAGGACTTGTATATTGCACAAGTCAAGAAGAGAGCTGTGAAAATATTTACAAACCCCTCACATCCCGGACATAAACTGTTTCAACTCCTTCCCTCAAAACGACGCTCTAGAGCACTGCACACCAGAACAACTAGACACAAGGACAGATTTTTCCGGAAAGCCATCACTCTGCTAAATAAATAATTCCCTCAACACTGTTCAACTATTTACAAAGTCTGCATTATTACTATTAAACTTCTCATCACTCCTTATCACCTATCCCCTCTCTCTTGTGACTGTATGACTTTAACTTTTTCACTTGTATCCTTACAATTTATATTTCTAGTATGATTTGATTGCTTATTTGTACCCTTTGAATATCATTAAGTGCTGTACCTTAGGATTCTTGATGAATGTATCTTTTCTTTTTATGTACACTGAGAGCATTTGCACTAAGACAAAGTCCTTGTGTGTCCATCATACTTGGTCAATAAAGAATTCTATTCTATTCTATTCTGTTCTATTCTATTCTATTCTATTCTGTTCCGTTCTGTTCCATTCCATTCCTATTCCCTTCTGTTCTATTTCATTCCATTCCATTATTCTAACTGCTATTCTATTGTATTTCATTCCATTCCATTCCATTCCACTCCATATATTCTATTCTATTCTGTTCTGTTCTATTCTGTTCCGTTCTGTTCCATTCCATTCCATTCCTATTCCCTTCTGTTCTATTTCATTCCATTCCATTATTCTAACTGCTATTCTATTGTATTCCATTCCATTCCATTCCACTCCATATATTCTATTCTATTCTGTTCTGTTCTATTCTGTTCCGTTCTGTTCCATTCCATTCCATTCCTATTCCCTTCTGTTCTATTTCATTCCATTCCATTATTCCAATTGCTATTCTATTGTATTCCATTCCACTCCATATATTCTATTCTGTTCTGTTCTATTCCTATTCCATTCTATCAAACAGAGGAATTTTTTTGAAGTCCACCCCATAGATGGACAAGCAAATGGTCCCAGCATGGGTACAGTTCATGTCTGAACCCCAGATATATTTTCCAAATAGCGGGTGGCCCTTTGCAAAGTTTGATTGTAGCTGCTTCATGTGAAACAGAGAAAAGCATCTTCCTGGTTTGGGCAAGGCTTGTTCTCCACTCACCATTTTCCTGTGGACCGCAATGATGTAGCCTATGAAGGGGCTGTTGGAAGGTGAGGTCACATGACCATTCATCGTCAGGCCATTCTCCACCCTGCAGGGCACCACTGTGTTTGGCATTCCATTTGGGATCAAGGTTGACCGTGGGAGGTCCCCATTCATCAGGCAGCTGATCACCCCATTGGTCGACTGTCCACGGTAAAAATCTAAAACTCAAGCACAAAGAGGCTGTCGTCAAAATATGTCCTAGTATGAAGATCTTCACTTAAGGGTCGTTTTCGATCCTTAGCTGGGCAAAATTTCTTGCGCCTTCGTTAAGGAGATCCATTTTCTTTAACTAGGCTGTAAAACGAGAACAAACTCTTTCAATCTTCCTCACATATTGTCTTATCCTATGCTGGGCTTCTCCAGCACAGAATAAAACAGTATGTGAGGAAGACCGAGTTAGTTCTCCAGATTCTGCAGCAAGTATTTGTTGAACGTTTTAGAATTTGAATTTAGAATAACAGAGTTGGAAGGGACCTTGGAGATCTTCTAGTCTAACCCTCTGCCTAGGCAGGAAACTCTACACCACTTCAGACAAATGGTTATCCAATCTCTTCTTTAAAATCTCCAGTGTTGGAACATTCACAAGCTCTGGAGGCAAACTGTTCCACTGATTAATTATTCTGTCAGGAAATTTCTCCTTAGTTCTAAGTTGTTTCCACCCGTTGCTTCTTGTCCTGCTTTGGAGAATAGCTTGACTCCCTCTTCTTTGGGGCAGCCCTTCAGATATTGGAACATTGCTATCATGTCACCCCTAGTCCTTCTTTTCATAAGACTAGACACATCCAGTTCCAGCAACCGTTTTTTGTATGTTTCAACCTCCAGTCCCCTAATCATCTTTGTTGCTCTTGTCTGTACTCTTTCTAGAATCTCAACATCTTTTTTACATGTTCCTCCTTCACAAACTGTATACTGATTGTGCCAATTCCAAGAGGGCTAAAATGGAGGAGGAAGGAGAGAAGGAGGAAGAGGAGGGTAAGAAGGGAGAGGAAGAGGAGAAGGAAGAGGAGAAAGAGTTTGAGAGAAAGATGTAGAAAAAGGTAGTGGAGGAGGAGGAGGAGATGGAGAAAAAAAGATGGAGGAAAAAGAGGAGCAGATGGGGAAGGGGAAGGGAAAAGGAAAAGTTGGTTTTCGATGGCAGGGCCAACGGTTGAGAGAAACATGAAGAGGATATCTTCACGTAGGAACTTTTATGCCAATCAGTTCACATCCTGCCTGCATTTTATTCAGCATTAAGCAATTCAGTAGGGAGTGAAAGTTAAGTGCGCTCACTTTCACTCCCAATGCCAAGCAACAGTAAAAGCAATTTGTCAATTTGCCAATTTGTCAAGTTGCCAATTTGTCAGACAAAACTCCCAGCTTTTGAGGGGTGGATGGGGAGAGGAGTCAAGGCCTTTCCTCCTTACCTGTTTGCAAGGGGCTTGAAGAAGCCGAAGTGGGAGAGCCAGGAATCGGTACTTCGAAGGCGCACAAAGAAGCCGTCGTTGAATGCCGGACTTTTTGGTTGTCTTGTGGGAAGTTCTTTGGAAAACAGGGAGGAGGGGAGGGAGAAATAACAGCAGCAACAAAAAAAAAAAAGATTAAAGCCAGGAGCAATTAATAATTAAGATGACACTTCAGAGAGCCGTAGAGGAAGCTGAGGGATTCGGTGCTCCGACCAACAGCAAAAGAGAACACTTTTCCGTCGGTATGTGAAACCCAGGGGAGAAGGGAAAGCTGTTTTCAAAAGAGCAGAAGCAGCTGACGGGAGAATTGCAAACTTGAATTTAAAGAGAGACATCTGCCTCGATGTGCCCAGCCTGTCTTTAGATCTGACGGGTTGTATCAAGGAGTGTTATCCTGGGAGCTCATTACACACTCGCCTGTCGAGACAACAGATGTGGACTGTGTCAGATGGGCTCCCCTGTCCTTCTGCAATTCTCCCGTCCACTGGATCTTCTTGTAAACTGCAGGATAGTGAAATCCTGTTGTCAGAATCCCTATGTTAAGGTGCCAAGCTGGAAAGCAGGAGATGGTGAGTTCTAGTTCTGCCTTGGACATCAAATCCAGCTTTAGGCCAATCCCCAGGAGTCTGTTGAGTTCTAGTCCTGCCTTAGACATGAAAGCCAGCTGGGTGACTTGGAATCGATCGCTAGGAGACAATGAGTTCTAATCTTGCCTTAGGCATGAATCCAGCTGAGTGACTCTGAGCCAATCACCAGGCAACTGGGAGTTCTAGCCCTGCCTTAGGCGTGAAAGCTGGATAGGTAACTTTGGGCCAGTCACTCTCTTTCTCAGACACAACCCAGCTCACAGGGATGTTGTTGTGGAAAAAATAGGAGGAGGGAGGCTTCAAGGTTTGTAGGAGACAAATACATTTTCGGTTCCCCCCTCCTCCCTTCTTATAGGAGCTGTGTCCCCTTCTGTCTCCTTAGGGTTTCACTGAAATATACATTTGACTGAGGATGGTCAATTTTTACATTCAGTTGCAGATGCGTGATCACCTTTATGTTTGAGCTGTGTACTTCCGCAAGCAGGATCTGGTCGGGCTTCAGGGCACATAGTTCACTCAGGTGCTTCTTCAAGTCAGAGTATTTCTCGTCCATATTCAGCCTGAGTCCGTATCGGACGGGAGTCGTGCCGTCTAGCTTAGTTACTTGAAGAAGAAAAGAAAAGAAAAAAAAGGAAAGGAGGGGCGGAGACAAAGAGAGAAAAGGGCGTGTTTTTAGAAGCTTTTTCTCTTTATTTGTTTAGTTTTATTCATTGATCGCATTTTGGAACCGCCCATCTTCTCTCACAGACCCTGGGTAGCCTACGGTAAAAAATTAAAAGAGGAAAAAAAAAACAGCAAATAAAAATAAATAAATAAACAAACAATAATAAATAACAGGATGGAAAAGTTAAATTTTAAAAAGAGGCAAGATGGGAGTTTTGCCGGCTGGGGAGGGGGTCTGCAGCACCCCCAAACCCCTCACCAGCTCCCCCCTATCTTCGGCTGCCTCTGCGGGGCAGCCTTAGCCTCCAAACCTGTACAGATCGGAGGCACCAAAACGGCTAGCGCGGCAGGGATCGCGCAGGATCGCAGAACCCTGCTGCTAGCGAAGCCGACAAACCGGAACTCCCTTTTCTCAAGGCGGTCAAGCGGCGGTCTATAATGGCCGCCACAAAGAAGCCGGCAGCTGGGTAAGAGTGAGCAGGAGGAAGAGGGGAGAAAGTTTTCAAGAGAAAGTTTTTTGGCTGATCCAGGACTTTAAGAGGTGTTTAATCCTGAGAACTATGACTTCTTGAAAAATACTTGGTTTCCAGAGGAGGATTTCAAGCGGCAAAATTGAGGTGCTGAAAGGAAAGTTTACTCTCCTTCCCTATGGAATCAACAAATGGCCATTGAGAAACCTGTTGTTTTTTATAAAAGGTAAAAACTTGGCTTCTTGTTATAAGTGGGAAGGGAGAGGACAAAAAAAAATATTAAGATCTTGCTGGAGGAGATGCCTTGAAGATCTTGAGACTAGAAATTGACTGGAACAAGGCTGTAAAATACAGATTGGGCTTTTTTTCTTTTCCCTTTTACTGATACCACCCCAGGAAGAGAAAGCGAGAACTTTGTGCGTTGTTTGGACTGATTGATGTCTCTGGGACTTTGAGGAATTGTTTTAACTTTTGAAACATTTTGGTTGCTCTAAGAAGAACAAAGAATGGCTTTATCTGATGATGAACTTAGAAAGGAATATCAAGAAAGTAAGGACGCTGTGAAAGAAGCTTTCCTTTCTTTAGAAATGGCGCTTGCTATTTATCAGCAAACACAACAACAGATGGAGAAAATAAAAGGAGAGGAAGAAAAAGAAGAAGAAGACGCCATCTTCAGTGAACCTAAAAAATTAATTAAGAGAGAAAGGAGAAAGAAAGGAAGGAAAATAAAGGACTTAAGACTTAAAAAAACATTTAAGAAAGGAAAAAATAAGATGCATTGATCAACTCAATGTTACTGAGCAGAAGGAGAAAGGATTACAACAGAGAGGGAAAGTTAAAAAGGCGGAGGTTAGTGGGGGGGGGGTAAAAAGGCTAGGGGGGATAAGAAAGGAAGGGAAAAGGGAGGGAAAAGCCACAAAGGTACAAAACAAGATGGGAAAAAAGGATTTTTTTTTAGGGATAAAGGGTAAGGTATAATTTCTTTAAAAAAGAAGATTCTGCAAGGTACACAAGATGGTATTATGTATTAGAAATAGAAAACTAGAATGTTATAAGAATTAATAAAAGATTAAAATATTGAAATGTTTAGTAATGGTAGATTTTAAAATTTAATAAAATTGTAGCACTTGTTTTTTGAAATAGACAATCAGAATGTTATAAGATTTAATATTTAGATTTATTATCTAATTATATTAATTATTATGAATTTATTATTTTTTCTTTTTAAAGGTTAGTAGGTAGAATGTACTAAGCAGAATCAGAATGCATATCAGGAGTTATTTTAAATATTAATTTAGGGGGAGGATAGAAAGGCATCATACTCTGAGTAGTGATTTCAGGAGAAATTCTTTTTTTTTTACTATAGGGAATGAGATAAATGGATAATCTGGAAAGAATGGACAAAAAATACAAATATAATGATTTAAATTAAAATGAATTAAATAAAATAGAAATAAGAAGAACGAAAAGCGGGGAGAAGTTGTATAGAAGATATAGAATGGTAAATAAGATAGGTAATGGTATACAAGATGAGCACAAATTTAATTGAAGTCCATACAAAGAGAGGTAATCTGGGGCCAAACTACTTTCTTAAAAGAAGTTTTATCTTTTTGTGTTTTGTGTGTCTATGTTTTGTTTGAGAATTAATAAAACCTTGGGGGAACGTTGGATGAGAATAATGGTAATCAAGTCAGAGAGGAATGAAGTTGATGATTATAAACTGGATAAATATAGAAAATAATAATAACAACAATGAAATTGAATACGAAAAGAGAAATAATGAGAAATTTGTTAAGAGATATTTATATGTTTATATTGAAATGGTGCAAAACAATTATGTTGCATAAAATAATATTTTACTTGACTTGTAAAATTAATAATGGAAAGAGGTTTTATGTATTTAATGGTTAATGATGGTTTGTTTGTCTTTAAAATCAATAAAATTTGTTTAAAAAAAAAAAAAGAGGCAAGATGGTTTAAAGGCAATGTTAAAAATCAATTGAAAGGCAAAAAAAGGCCTTTTAGGGTTCCAACCAGCCCATGGCTCTGTGTTTCTCTGCATTCTCCATACAAGGCCACAGAACCATGTTTCTGGAAGGTCAGGGGAATGGGGTCCTGCCTCCTCGGAGCAGTGGGGGAAGTATTCCACAGGGAAGGGACAACAGCAATGGAGGCTCTCTTCCTGGGCCCCTCCGTCCGAATTCCTAAACTGACAGGGTGTGCAACATACCTTCCCTGCCTGATCAGGTGAGATGGGCTGATATAAAGAAGTTTCCATAGGTTTTCAGTGTTTAAGTACCTTTCAAAAGTATGAGCCAATAGCGCACGGCGGCAGCCAAAAAAGCCAATGCAATCCTAAATTGCATTAACAGAGATCAAGTGCGATGCTAAGACCACTCTATAAAGCCTTAGTAAGACCACATCTGCATCCAGTTTTGGTCACCACACTATAAAAAGATATTGAAACTCTAGAAAGAGTGCAGAGAAGAGCAACCCAGGATGATGAGGGGACTGGAGGAGAAAACATATGATGACCAGTTGCAGGAATTGGGCCTGGCTAGTTTAGGGAAGAGACGGACCATGGGAGACATGAGAGCAGTCTTCCAATATTTGAGGGGCTGCCAAAGAAAGGAGGAAGGGGTCCAGGCTATTTTCCAAAGCACCTGAAGGCTGGATAAGAAGCAACGAATGGAAAGTAACCAAAGAGAGAAGCAACCTGGAATTAAGGAGAAACAGCCGAACATTGAGGACAATTAACCAGTGGACAAAAGTTGTGAATGCTCCATCACTGGAGGATCTTAAGAAGAGACTGGACAGAGACTTGTCTGAAATGGTATAGGTTTTCCTGCTTGAGCAGGGGCTTGGACTAGAAGACCTCCAAGGTCCCTTCCAGCTCTATTCTGGTTGAATTGAATTTGGAACATCTCAGCTGGAAAGAGCTGCCCAATTCTTGGTATTTTCCAACTTCCAAAATGGAGTCCATTCCCCCCCCCCCAAAACAACCACACCAAGGATAGCGACTCAAGATTCTTCACTCACCTATTATTTCTATGTGCATGTAACTGTCCATTGGAAGAGGCAGCGATAAGAAATTAAAAGGGTCAAAACGGACACTGATGTGTCCACAGGTCTTGCATTTCACCTGGGACCTCAGCTGCCCATGGAAGAGGTCGACCACAATCGAGCGGTTCCTTCTCAAATGGTTCTCCCAGGCCTGAAACAAAAGGAAAGGGAGATCAAATCAAACACAACCTTTGCAGAAAACTGAGCGGCCTGAACAAAAAGGTGCAGGTGAATACTTTAGAACAGGGGTGTCAAACTCAAGACCTGCGAGCCGGATGCGGCCAGGGATGGGATTCAAATTTTTAACAACCGGTTCTGTGAGTGGTGGGCAGTGGGCGTGGCTTGGTGGTCATGTGACTGTGTGGACATGGCTTGGTGGTCATGTTATTGGCTGGGCGTGGCCAACTCAGTATCACTCACATCAAGGCACGCATCTCCTCTCCTGGCCTCTCATGACTGTGGGGATGCTGCAACAGTTGTAAGTGTGAAAAACGGTCATAAGTCACTTTTTTCAGTGCCATTGTAACTTTAAATGGTCATTCCACACAAGCAAAGTACCAGCAAAGGAGGGGAAAAAACTCCAGAGACGTTCCTGAGACAGGAAGTCTAGTCCTGCCAAGAATGTAATAAGGGTTATCGGAGAGGCAGTTTCTGTAAGCAACCCCAGAATGTTTCCTTCCTGCCTTCCTTACAGGATTAGGCCAGTAATGTCTTCTAATAACCGGTTCTCCAAACTGCTTAGAATGTTAACAACCGGTTCTAACGAATAGGTGCGAATCTGTAGAATCCCACCCCTGGATGCGGCCCACTCAGCTGGCCTGGAAATAGCAAAGGACTGACCTGCGGTGCCTCTGGCAGCCAAAAGATGGGAGGGTGGGCTGCACATGTCCTCCTGTGCCCCGTTTTGGCTGGCAAAGTGCTGCAGGAGGCCATCCAGGCTGAAAATGGGGCACACACACACCACCACCCGTTTTGGCAAGCAGAGTGCTGCAGGACGCATCCATCCCTTCTTCCTTCCCCAGTGGTGGTATTCAGCTGGTTCTGCCCAGTCCTGGCAGAGCGGTTGGGAAAATTTTGACTGGTTTGGAGAACTGGTAGGGAAAATTTTGACTGGCCCTGCCCACTTGCCCCTGCTCTTACCTCTCACCTCTTGTATATTCTGCTGTTGATTAGCTCAGCTGATTCGCATGGCAGAATGGATTGCCACGCCTCAGCTGAGCTAAAAAAAATAGCACAGCTCACCAGGGAAGGGCAGTCTTTGAGCCCCTGCACACACACAGTTTGCACACCTGGCATGCGCGCAATCGGCAGGCCTGCACAGCTCACCAGTTTTGATTCAGAGGGTTTGAGCACTGCCCATGTGTGTGCAAAGTGCGCGATTGGCACATGCACACGTAAAGCAAGCTCCAAACCGGTAGGAAAAACTTTTTGAAACACACCACTGCCCCCACCTCCCCCAGGGTCAGTCTGCGGAAGAGAATTACAACGCCGATCCAGTCCTCGAAGAAATCCAATTTGACACCCCTGCTTTAGAACAGGGGTCTCCAACCTTGACAACTTTTAAGACTTGTGGACTTCAACTCCCAGAATTCCCCAGCCAGCACAGCTTTAGAAGATAGCATGAGATTGGGTGCTATCAGACGTTCATCTATTTGGAAAACCTCTTCTCAGTGAAGCAGGCCAATCGCTCGCTCAGGTTTAGGTTGCTTCAGATTGCAGAGGGGTGGCCGTTGTGATGGAAGACCATTTCGTAGAGTATGGAAAATAAAGAGGGATACTGCCACCACCAGTAGCCTGTCCTTATTTGTAGGAAACTGGAATGTCAGTGACAAAGGGAACATTTCGTGACAGGCTTAATTTTTTTAGGTGCAAAATTTTGGTGTTTTTTTTTTTAACTCGGCCACATGATGTTCATACTTGAAGAAGCTATCTTCCTCTGGGCTATCCTTCTCTGTAGGGAATCCTGCTGTTTTGGGATAATTGGTGGACCTACTGGTTGACCATGTGAGCTTGAGGCTTTCATTCTTTGAAATAATGAAAGTTACTTTTCTTTTTCTTTCTTTCTTTCTCTCTTTCCTTTGCTTTCCTCTCCTCTCCTTTCTTTTCCTTTCCCTTCCTTTCCTTCCTATATTTTCCTTTCCCTTTCCTTCCTATATTTTCCTTTCTTTTCCTTTCCTTCCTATATTTTCCTTTCTTTTCCTTTCCTTTCCTTCCTATATTTTCCTTTCTTTTCCTTTTCTTTCCTTCCCTTCCTATATTTTCCTTTCCTTTCCTTCCCTTCCTATATTTTCCTTTCTTTTCCTTTTCTTTCCTTCCCTTCCTATATTTTCCTTTCCTTCCCTTCCCTTCCAATATTTTCCTTTCTTTTCCTTTCTTTTCCTTTCTTTTCCTTTCCTTTCCTTCCTATATTTTCCTTTCCTTCCTATATTTCCCTTTCCCTTTCCCATCCATCTCATCACAAAGTGACTTTGGGTGGTTTCCAATGTTAAAAATCATAAAACTATACAAAACAACATATAGAATAAGAATAAAGTCCTATAAAAATAGTATTTCAGAGAACCCTCAACATGAAGAAAAACAAAATCTGCATTCAAAATCAGAGAGAGAGAGAGACATGCGTTGGCCCAAAGTCACTCACCTCTGCCGCCACCTCCCAATCCGGCCGGCCATCGCTGTCCTTCAGCTCAACGTACGGCTTATCATGGACTCGATTCAGGTCCTCATGGAGACCATCCAGGAGAAAAGCTAAGAGTTCCTGAGAATCTTGCTGCTGGAAGCCATTAAACCTTGGGGCATATTTAGCTATAGTCCACTGTAACAAAGCAAAGCGGGCCCAATGGGTGTTAAGAACAGTGAGGGAATTCTCACCTTGGCCGAGTTAATTGCACAGTGCTGATTGTGCATGCAAACACAAGGCACTACCCTTGATTTAACATTATGGGTGTTAATCAACCAACTGTGCCTTATTCAAAGGTAAAGAAAAGGGTAAAGGTTTTCCCTGTCCAGTCTAAGGGGCAGTCTTCCTCTCTGATTCAGAGCCAAGGGAGCTACAGTTGTCCGAAGATGCTTCCATGGTTATGTGACTATGCGCCAAGGCACACGGAATGCTGTTACCTTCCCACTGAAGTGGTGTTGCAGCAGATCTTGCATTCAAATCAGGACACAAAGACCACGAAGGGTAAGAGAATACAGGTTTATTTGCGCAAAAGGTTCAGAGCATTAGCATGGCAAATTCTGAACCCCTGGCTATCCCTGAGGGGTTGCTTTTATGCAGTTCACAATCTCAGCTTTTCCCAGGACGTTTTTTCTTCTCAGGCTATACCATAACATATGTACTACAAAAGGGGGAAGTAAGTCTAATCAGTCATTTTGCACAATTCGGCATATGCATGCTTATCTTACACCATCTGTTATTTTCCATACCCACCCTTGCCACCATTGCCATTTAGCTGTTTACAGAAAATATCAAATTCATAGGTCATAATACTTAGACTTAAGATTCAGCAGATTTCCTGATTTTCACAATATCATATTAAGCAACATCTATAATGTCTGCGATATAAGCTAAGGAACTTCTGCTAATGAGAAGAATACTTTTCTGGTAATTTTCCACCCTGCTTCAGTGGTACCTATTTATCTATTCGTATTTGCATGCTTTCGAACTGCTAGGAGCTGGGACGAGAACTCACCCTGTCACACAGTGCTTGGGTCTGGAACTGCCAACCTTCTGGTTGACAAGCCTAGTGTCAGGCCTGCCTCCATTCAAAACTCAAGAAAGAAAACCCCTAACTCCATTGGATTAGAGAAGAGGTACTTTTACTAATTTTGAAATGATAATAGTGAAAGCAAGGCAAGATCTGATTCAAAACATGCAAAAGTTACACACAGAAAGGCTCCCCAAATCCCTCCCGCCAGGGTCCAGCACTGAGAGTCCAATCAACATCCAGAGTATGATGTTATGGGAAAGCTCCTCTCCTCTGCAGGTATTTCTTGCACCTGGAGCCTCAGGACAGTTGGCCTTGACTGAGTATAAACAACTCCACTCAGCAGCGCCATAATTCATCAGTGCAAACCTCCCTTCTAGTTCTTATGGGACTACTACACACTAGCTTCCCCATCTCAAATGCCCATGACCTGTTTTTATGGCAGCCAAGAGCAAGCATGATGCAGAAACCCATGCTGGAGATTTGGCTGACATCCAGCATCCTAACCGTTAGACCCCTCTTCTCCCTTAGACTTATTCAATGTCACATTTAAAAAAAAATCATTTAATAGTGCCACATGTGATTGCTGTGACACAATCGGTGGAATGACTTCAAGGAAGCAGTTACCACGTCTGTGTGCTCTCCCATCTACTAAGGTAAAATCATTTCAGGAAGGTAGACTTTTTAGCCCAGATTCCACCTGGGTGCTAATTACTCTTCCCTGCTTCTCAGATCCATCGGAAATGAATATCTAGCAAAGTTTGTCCCATACGCCTCCCAGGAAATGGGACTTTTGAAATTGATTGAAAATTCCATTATAAGGTGACTCACTTTCAGGCCTGTATATGTCAAGAAATACGTGGTTTTTCTAAAATTCCCCATTTCAGAATGAAGCTGCAATGGAATAAGAAATGTGGCAGGGGCTTACCCTCAACTTGAGAGGAGCAATGTTCTTTTGGGTTCCGCTCCACAGTTCTTGAATCAAATCCCCGTAGCATTTAGCCATATGCCCCTTCATTCCTATTGGATTTGTCCTGGAATTTAGAAGAGAATTCGTTCCATCAATTACCTGTTTGGCTACTTAGGAATGAGTTGATGGGATTTTGAAAAGAGGCAGACCTTGTCTTACAAACCCAATGGGAACTAGGACTTCCATCATGAAATGATATGGCCGTTAAGTGAGTCACACCAGGGTTTAAGACCTTTTTTTCCCCATGTCATTAATCAAATCATTGTGATTGTTATGTAAATCCAGCTTCTCCATTGAGACTGGTTGTTAGAAGCCCTCTGAGAAGGTGGCAAAGGGTGATCCATTGTGATGGGGCAAACTTGTCATAATTACATGTGGTTGCAAAAGACACCCACATTATTGACCGTGTGTCCATGAGGATACTGTGAGAGTCCTGAGTGCAAGAATTAGTCTTTTCAATGCTGCTGTAAGTTTGAACCATCATTATCCAACTGTCGTAAATCAAGGACTATCTGTATATAACCTCAGATGGCAGAGGGTGTTCTGACCTAGGCTTCCTTAAAAAGCATAGAACACAATCTTAGTTCTGGCAAAATCTCTTTTATTTCCATGGCTGTGAATTACATTCATTCACAGCCTGCAAGGCTTCACAAACAGTCTTTCAGGCAGGGGTGGGAGTCAAATTTTTTAACAACTGGTTCTGTGGGTGTGGCTTAGTTGGTGGGCATGGCTTGGTGGTCATGTGACTGGCTGGGCGTGGCCAACTCAATATCACTCACAACGAGGTATGCATTTCCTCGCCTGGCCTCTTATGTGCAACAGTTGTAAGTGTGAAAAATGGTCATAAGTCACTTTTTCAGTGCCATTGTAACTTTGAATGGTCATTCCACATAAGCAAAGTACCAGCAAAGGAGGGGGAAAAAAATCCAGAGAAGTTCCTGAGACAGGAAGTCTAGTCCTGCCAAGAATGTAATAAGGGTTAACAGAGAGGCAGTTTCTGTAAGCAACACCAGAATGTTTCCTTCCTGCCTTCCTTACAGGATTAGGCCAGTAATTTCTTCTAACAGCCGGTTCTCCGAACTGCTTAGAATGTTAACAACCAGTTCTAGCGAATAGGTGCGAACTGGTAGAATCCCACCCCTGCTTTCAGGGGAACGTTTATAAACACCCACCTTATCGCATTCGGAATGCTGCCAGAGAACTAATTGCCAAACGCAGGGCAAGGCCAAACTTGCCACAGAGTCAAACAGAACTTTTCAAAGCTTGAATTGACCAGACAGACTAATTGCTTCCTGCAAAAGCTCACATCCCGTTTGCTCCTCTTTTATGTCCTATGGGAAGGGCTGATCATCTCCGAGGTGTGGCCTTACTCCTGAGTCAACCCTGCTTTCTCAATTGTTCTTGTCTTCTGATAACCCTGCGCATGCACAGGATGGGAACCATTTCCAGATACTCTCCCACCTCACTGCTGTCTGAGTCTGAAGGCGGCTGATGGCTGCCTGCCTGCCCTGGTCCCATCCCTGCCTCCGATGCAGAGCCCTTGTCTGAGCCCTCCTCAGCCTTCAAGACTGGCCTAAGTTCCTCCCCAACCTCCTCGCTACTGTCCGACTTTGCTGCTAGCTCCGTCAGTCGCTGGCGGGCCACTAAATTGCTCCCTAAATGTTGGCAGGACAAAGGTTCTACTCAATCTCCTCTTATAAAGGCTAGATGTAATGAACTTATAAAAAAGTCCTTTCATCCTTTCTATCTGAATTCGTATAAAAGACAGGCAATAGATGGGTTAAAATAGATGAATATCTTTTAAGGCAACACAGTGTAAAAAGATTGGGACTGGGTTAGGGACTTTTGTCCTCACTGTGAGTTGTGTTGGGAGGGGTGCACAAAAAGAGGCTCAGCCAATCTCATTATACACATGTTGTACTCTGACAATAAAGGTAATAATAAAAGTTGCCTAAACTATCACAAACCCAGATACAACTTATGAACGATCCGATAACTGCCTTTGAGATATCAGAAGCCATTCAAAAAATGAGGCCAGGCAAAGCCCCAGGCCCAGGTGGTCTCACAAGCCAATACTGTAAGTGCTTCAAGGAGGAACTTCTTCAACCACTAAAGGACACAATGAATGATATACTACAGGGGGGAAATGTACCCCAGACGTGGAAAAAGCCAACATTGTGTCGCTCCCAAAGGAGGGTCAAGATGTTACAAAGAATTATAGGCCAATTTCATGATTAAACAAAGGTTAGAAACTCTTCATTGCCATTCTGACAAAAAGATTTTATACACATGAAGTGCAAGCAGGCTTTCTGCCAAAAAGACAGTTAAGAGATAATGTGAGGGCTGTCTTAAATATTATGGAATACTTACAATATCATAATGAGAAACAGGCTGCCTTAATATTTTTAGATGCAGAGAAGGTCTTCTCTTCCTCCCTATTTATTTTTGTATTTTGTATCTTATTTTATTTGATAATTCAATAAAAATATTAAATGAGATAAAGGCTAGATGTCTACCTGCAGGGATAATATTTTTAATTTGTTTGTTTGCTTGAGTTCTCAGGCAGAGAACCTGCAATCCTTCCCAGTGTGCATAAAAACTAGGCAAGCAATAATGTTGTTATTAGAACCAGGAAATCAGTAGGAAACAGTGGCAGCCCTTTCTATTTCTAGTGTGTTTATTCTCACTATTTGGATCGCTTTACAATACAGGTAGTCCTCAACTTACGACCAGCCGCTTAGCAAATGGTTTGAAGTTATGACAGATCCCTGCAAAAGGTACCTATGACCGGTTTTGACAGCCCCTCCCCCCATAATCATATGACCACATTTTGGGCACCCAACCTGCATTTATGGCCGTTTGCAGGGTCCCACAGTGATGTGACTGTGATTTCTGCTGAAAATTGGCATTTATTTCCAGTCTCTGGGGAAAAAAAACGGCCCATAATGAACAATAGCTTTGCTTCGCAACATGGCTTCGCTTAATGACCATGGTGATTCATTTAATGACCACACCACAAAAGTAGGTCGTCAAATCAGATTGGTCATGTGATGATCTGCTTGACAGCCATCCCAACTTACGACCGTAATGGGCAGTCTCCATTACAGTTGTAAGTCGAGGACTACCTGTAAGCACACACACATACACATACACACACCATCACAACCACTTCTGTTCATATTTCAATTCCTCCTTGAGTCACGGGTGAGAACTACCTGTTCAGCTCGTACAGATGTCGGCCGGAGATGAAATACTGGGTAAGAGGTTGTGTGTTACTGACACACTGGATACTTGAATTCATGAAGCACGTGTTCCCCAAGTTGCTTAAGCCCGTGGCCCCTTTTTCTGTCGGAACTGGAAGGAAAAAATTATGGAAATCAGCAGGACATTCATTATGAATAATTATAATAGCAACAGCGCTTAGACTTCTCTAAGAGGTTTGCAGAGTCAATCTATTGCCCCCAACAATCTGGGTCCTCATTTTATCGACCTCGGAAGGATGGAGTCAACCTTTGATTCGGTCAGGAATGAACTCCTGGCAGTGGGCAGAGTTTGCCTGCAATAGCAATAGCGCTTAGACTTATATACAGGAGTGGGATTCAACCTGCTCGGACCAGTTCTTATAGAACCAGTTGTTACAATTCTGCACAGTTCGGAGAACCGGCAAATCGCACCACTGGCTGGCCCCTCCCCTCCCTTCCCCATCCACTCACTCCTTACCTGGTATGCATGCCATCAAACTTGCCTGCTAAGTTGCTATTTTTCCTTTTTTTCCCCCTGACCATCAGCTGTTCTGCTGTGCAGGGAGATATCGATTAGCTAGAAAGCAAGAAATCATTGGATTTCTTGTTTTCCAGCTAATCTAAAAACAAAGCTGAACCTTCCTTAGGACTGAAGCTTCTATTTTTCAGTGCAGACTCAGGTAGCAGATTGCAGAAAGATAGACCTTTGAATGAATCTGTGATTCTGCGAGCAATTCAATCTGCCTGCCTGTTTTGCCTGCTTTTGGGTAAAAGTTGCCCTTTTTTAAATTCAATATTTATATACATGGTATGTTGTGAGTTAATTTTGTGATTTTGCTTGCAAGCAAATTTTATGTGACAGACTCAGCTAGCAGATTGCAGAAAGGTAGATCTCTGAGTGAATCTGTGCTTCTGTAAGCAACTCAATCTGCTTGCCTGCTTTGTCTGATTTTGGGTAAAAGTTGCTCTTTTTTAATAAAAAATTCATACTTACATAAATATTTATAATATTTATATACAAGCCACGCCCAGCCAGTCACATGACCGAGACACACCCACAAATTAGGCCATGCCTACAGAACTGGTTGTTAAGAAATTTGAATCCCACCCCTGCTTATATACCACTTCAGAGTTCTTTACAGCCCTCTCTAAGTGGTTTATGGAGTCAGCACATTGCCCCCCCTAACAATCTGGGTCCTCATTTGACCGACCTTGGAAGGATGGAAGGCTGAGTCAAACCTTGAGCTGGTGAGAATCGAATTGCTGAATTGCTGGCAGCCTGCAGTCAGCAGAATTAGCTGCAGTACCGCATTCCAATCGCTGCACCACTACATCTCTTTTATTATAAAGTATAAACATATAATTATAAATAATGATAATAAACAGTATACTATCTATTCTGGAGTAGGTTCCTGGATTGATGGCAGACTCCATCTCCCCACCTGTCCATCATTTTGGTTATCATATTGATATATTCTCGTTGTGTTCTTCTTTCATTGTTTATTTTATAGTTCTATAATTTTACTTCTGTTTAAACACCTTTCATTTTCTTCCTTTTTATTACGGTAAGCTGCCTAGAGTAGATGGCATGGGGAGACAGATGGCCAAAAAATTTTAACTGACAAATGAACAATATTAAGCTATGCAACACGTGCATACAGGGAAAAAGGGAGAAGAAGGGGACAAATTTACCTCCAGTGTCCTGATCCCTTATTGTGGGAAATTTAAAGTGGCAACCCCAAGAAGAATGTTGATGTCCCACCATGTGTTAAGAATGATGGAGAATTGAAATGGTACCCAATACTAAAAGAAAATACTTTTCAGACAGGAGCAAGCTAGGAAGGTTTCAGTTATAAGCCCGGCTGGGCATTAGTATGTATCAATGGCTGCTTCGCATCGCCTTCCATGTGAGCCTGAAAAAAGATGCTACAACTTTAAGCATCTGCTTCGGACAACTTTCAAACCCCTGAAAAAGGCTAGGCTGCTTTAAAAGCAAGATGCTGCACTTGACCAAAACACCTTTCCCTGAATCATTTTCGAAACAGGTGACAGCTTGATAAGTTAAGCCCGCCCAAATCAGATAGAAAGAAATGAAAGCAAACTTTCAAAACAGTGTGCGGCATTAATTGCAGCCAGAATTAATCCCGTTTGATCTGCAGAATAACCGAAGAGTTAGAAGGGATTTTTGGGGGTGGGTGGGTGGGTCTTCTAGTCTAACTGCTGTCCAATTTCTTTTTAAAAACCTCCAGTAATGGAGCATCCAGAACTTCTGGAGGCAAAGTTGTTCCACTGGTTAATTGTTCTCACTGTCAGGGAATTTCTCCTTAATTCTAGGTTGCTTCTCTCCTGGATTATTTTCCATCCGTTTCTTCTTGTTCTGCTTTCTGGCACTTTGGAGAACAAGTTGACCCCCTCTTCTTTGGCACAGCCCCTCAAATATTGGAAGGCTGCTATCTTGTCACCTCTAGTCCTTCTCTTTGTTAGCCTAGACATATCCAGTTTTTCAAGGGTTCATTATTTGTTTTAACCTTCAGACCCTTAATCGTTTTTGTCACTCTTCTCTGTACTCTTTCTAGAGCAGGGGGTGTCAAACTCACATTGTCACGGTGGCGTCACGTGACGAATTGCAACTTTCCCCCTAAACTGGGTGGCATGGCCAATACGTGATGCATCTGGCCTGTGGTCCACGAATTTGACAGCCCTGCTCTAGAATCCCAACATCGCTTTTGTATTGTGATGACCAAAACTGGATAGGAACTAGTAGTTTGAATTTACCAACTTACTACCAACTTACTAGAATCATCCAGCAACTTACTAGCGGGATCTATCTGCTTGGGATGCCCAACAGCTCGCTCTATTAATGTGTCAAGGGAATAAGAAAGCAACACTTACCTTTATGCCTGTCAATTTTACTGCTGTTTGCTATAAATGACATCTCTTCCGGCCAACTCATGTCTTTATTGCGAACTGCAACAGGAAGGGATCAAAGCTTAGCTGGCACCAACTCTATTGCATTTAAGAATGCAGCTGACTCCAATAACATGAGATTGAAAGGCCAGCCTCTTTACAAAGACAGAAGGATCCTTATATTTACAAAAACCACAATGTGGTTTGAAGCCAGAGAGCCGCCCATTGGGGCTGCTGCCATCAAGGATCCCAACAAAATGATTAAAAGTTCTCAGCCCGGAAAGAAATCCTCAGATGTTCGCAGGTGAGAAATTTCTGAACAGAAACACAGTTTCCATGTATTGTGCATCGGATTTGGCCCCCAGCTCTCCAGAAAGGTCATCGTATTAAAAAATACAATATGAACTTCCAATGATAAATGAATGGGAAAAAATAACAATAGAGGGGGAAAGAAAAATTCTTAAGTTAATTAACCAAGGCTCATATTAACCTTTTTAAGAATGAGTGTGTCAACTCTGAAGTGAACCTGGCTGAAGCCATCTTTTGCTGCCTCTTAGTTGCCACCAACTCTGAAGTGGGGAAGGGAGGGGAAAGTAGATAGACTGGCTAGCAGTCAAAACAAACAGTTTTCTTGTGGGAACCAAGGTCATCCCAACTGCCAGTTAAAAGAGAGGAGAGACCAAGCAGCCCACCAACTACTTTAATTGGACAATGTGACCTGCCACATTTGGGAGGGAAACAATTGCTCTTTTAGTTAGGCTGAAATAGAGTTGGTTTTCACTAGCTTGTGCCAATATGATGTATCCAATAAACATGTTCTTTGAGGAATCTACCTGCCTCGGAGTACTGCTTTTGGCGGATGTGTTATTTGGAGTGATTAGGAACAATATAGGAACTTTTGGGAATTGTTGCAAAGGGAGTTTGACCTTTCTTTACCTTCTGTTGCTCCAGGCAAAACCTCGCTATATTGCCCCCCTGGTCATGCAGTGGCTGAGTGGTTAGAGCAGTGTTTCTCAAACATGGCAACTTGAATAGAACAGAATAACAGAGTTGGAAGGGACCTTGGAGGTCTTCTAGTCCAACCTCCTGCCTAGGCAGGAAACCCTACACCACTTCAGACAAATGGTTATCCAATCTCTTCTTAAAAACTTCCGGTGTTGGAACATTCACAACTTCTGGAAACAAGTTGCTCCACTGTTTGTTCTCACTGTCAGTAAATTTTTCCTTAGTTCTAAGTTGCTTCTCTCCTTGATTAGTTTCCACCCATTGCTTCTTGTCCTGCTTTGGAGAATAGCTTGACTCTCTCTTCTTTGGGGCGGCCCCTGAGATATTGGAACACTGCCATCATGTCTCCCCTAGTCCTTCTTTTCATTAAAACTTGAAGATGTGTGGACTTCAACTCCCAGAATTCCCCATTGCCAGCCATGAATATTAGGTTAAAACCATGATTATTTTATACCTTCTATAATTAAGTGCTGTTCATCTTGAATATTCAGGTATTCCAGGGTATGATCCTCATCGTCTAGAAGAGTAAGATAGTTCTGTAGAGAGAGAGAAAAAACTGCAAGTGAGTTTTCCTATCCTTAGAACAGCAAAACCTGATGACCAGATAGAGCTGATCTTCCCTTGTTAATTCAGAAATTTTGCTAATCCTGAGCTACACTGACTTAACATGCAGCCAATGTGTGTATTTCCAAATAGCCCTGAGAGAGAGAGAGAGAGACAGAGACAGAGAGAGGCGGAGCCTGGGCCATCTGTCAGCCTTCAATGGAGATTCAACAGCCCCCAGGTCTGGAGATGGCTGATGAGGAAGAGGAGGAACATCTGGGTCCAGTGCCGGATGCATGCAGGCGCAGAAGGCAGAGAGAAGAGGAGAGCAGTGGAAATCTATGGGCTGATCTTTGGGACGGAAGAGCCACTGATGCTAGTGAAGCTCCACCCCAGCTCTGGGAATAAAAGGCAGGAGGTGGAGACGAACAGGTGTGGCAGACACTATTCATCTTCCGGTTGGCCGGACTTGTTAGCCTGTGGTGAGAGAGAAACTACTGGCACTCCTAATTAAAGGAATCTTTTGAGTTCACTTCAGAGTGTTTGCTGTGTTTGTGGAGCTGGGTCAGAACACAAATAGTTGTAAGCTGAGGACTATCTGTATGCTGGCTCTGCATATCCCAAGAGGGCTAGCTTAGCATGTCTTAACTAAGCTGCAATCAAAGGAGAAATAACTAACAGCTAATACCAAAGCCATCTGCTTTGGACCCCACCAATCAGATCAGGTGCTTCAACTTCCAACTACCATGCACAGGCTGGCAGCCCAACAGTTTCTTTGCCGTGATTCCGCCATTACCTCGCTGTTGTACAGCCACAGGCGCATGTCCTCCTCTTTCATCCTCAGCCGCTGCGACAGGTATTCGTGGATCTCCTTGATGGTCTGGGTGCGGCTAAAGCAGCCGGTGTAGGCCAATACCCTCTTCAAGGGGGCGCTGGGAGATGGGACGTTCCCTAAGTTCACAAGCAGACAGAAACGGAAGTTAAGAGCCAAAGGGACAAGATATAGTGCGCGGGGGGGGGGGGGAGAGGGGTCGTGATGCTGGCTGAAGAATTCTGGGAGTTGAAGTCCTCCAGCCTTAAAAGTTGCCAGGTTTGGAGACCCCCTGTGCTCAACAGCATGCAAATCAATGTGTTTGGGTCGATCTGGACTTGCTGGTGTTTTTAGGAGTTGGCTGGCTGGCCCCTCTTGCTTACTTACAAGAGGTCCAAAGCAAAAGCAGGCAGGAAACACAGAGACAGAATGGCTAAGTCAGGGGTCTACAACCTGCGGCTCTGGAGCCACATGCTGCTCTTTCGGCCCTCTGCTGCGGCTCCCTGTCGGCTGATCCCAACATCCCCTCCCTGTCACTTCTCGCCTGGCCTGAGAAGGTAAGGGTGCTGGCAGGGGATGGAGACTCACTCCATATTCCAAAGCAGCTGGTGTCTGGGTGGGAGTGAGTGACATCGAGTTGGCCACAACTACCCAGTCACACCGGTTGTTAAATTATTGGCTCCCTGTGTTTTCATTTCTATGGGAAACAGGTCCAAATGACTCTTTGAGTGTTTAAGGTTGCAAACCCCTGGACAAAGTGAACATGCAGTTTGGCCGTTGAGTAAATTGCAGGCCTCTCCAACTCTCAACGGAGGCCAAATCGGGGAGATGAAAATACTGGGCTGATACCTCTTTCTCCGGGAATACCAAATAAATGGAGATGGTAAAATGGGATCAAACATTTCCAGGTATCAAGACAACAGGTGTAAAAGGGTTCCTTTCTTGTGGAGCTGTGCTTTCTGCAGAATGTTTTTCTATGGCCTATGTCCCTTCTCTGTTGAAGACAGGCACAGGCTGTTGGGGATGAATCTATGTTGTCTGCATTTCAAACTGAAGTGCAAATGGTTCCTGTAGTCTGCACTTTTTGTGGTAATCTGTTCCTACTCCCGCACCATTTGAAGGAGGTTCATCCACAATTTCTGGAGGGAAGTTGTTCCACTGATTAATTGTTCTTACTGACAGAAAATTTCTCCTCAGTTCTGGATTGCTTAGTCATGAAAGCCAGACTTTGGAATAGTCAATCCCCCTCTCTCAGCCCAACCCACCTCACAGGGTTGTTGTTGTGGGGAGAATAGGAGGAAGGTTTGTTGGATATGTTGTCAAGCTTGAATTGTAAAAACAATAAAATGTCGGATGCAAATAAATAAATAATAAAGTTTATTGAAGTATTCTGTCTGAGAGTTTTCTTTGGGTCAATGAATAAGAAGGTCCTATTTGATTGGGGGGGGGGGGGGGATATGCCTGCTCTTGTAATAACCAATATTTAAAACTTAAAACCATCCAGCTTGTTCCAAACAAGGCCAGAGCCCCAATTTATTTGCATGCAGATTAACGAAAAACAGCAAAGTTTGAATTTTTCAATTTCTTTGTAAAGCAGCAAGCATCTGGTCCCTTTCACACCCTGGTATTTTCCTCCCATCTCCACCATCCAGCAAAGCATCGTCTCTGCATATAATACAAAGCTATTTCCCTCCCCTCCCCATAATCGAAAAGTGAGAGATTAAGAATAAGATTACAGCAAGAAAGCATGTTGGGATGGAGGGCAGGCTCACGATTCCTGATTGATTTCACCGTTAGTGGCGAGCGAACAAATGCCAAACCACATTCAGATACACAAGTCCCTCCTCCTCCCAATTGGGAAACATTGATGTGTTGAAGGCAAAGCAGCTCCCGCCACAGGATATTCAATCAAGTTTTTGATAAGCAGCTGGCTGGATTTGGTTATATTCGGATTAATATGAGCCACTGATTTTCACCAATGGGGGGGGGGGGAAGGCTTTCCTGAGACCCCCCTCTATTTTACGGGGGGGGGGGGCAGAAGCAGTAAAAATAAAACCCAACCACACACACCCAAAGTTGAAGGTTTAGAATGAGCTTTCAAGCAAACTCTTATTAAAGGTCAACACAGCATCCTGCTTTTTCTTCCAGAGATCTGGCTGACTCAGCTAATACCATTTGGATTGCAGGAATTCACCTACTATCTAGGACTAAGGCCAGCTGGTAAGGTCAGAGATCTTGAAAACCACTTTTTGTGAGCTTCTTATCGAAGGGAAATGGCACTCACTGAGCCTCAGAGGCACAGGGGTTAGAGTGCAGTACTGCAAGCTACTCCTACTGCAATGGGGCAGAACGAATCCCACCAGGCTCAAGGTTGATTCAGCCTTCCATCCTTTCGAGGTGGGTAAAACGAGGACTCAAATTGTTGGGGGGCAATAGGCTGACTCTGTAAACCACTTTGAGAAAGCTGTAAAGCACTATAAAGTGGTATATAAGTCTAAGTGCTATTGTTATTTTCTCCCACCCCAAGGAAGACTGTTGCCAGGGGAGGAGCATTGTGGCAAGGAGACAGCTTTGGCAGCCAAGTTTCTACGAGGCCAGGAAGGAGAACCATGATTCCCTTCCCCCACTTTTTTTTTCCTCACAGGAAATGATTCTTCTTTGATTAGGTAAAGGTAAAGGTTCCCCTCACACATGCGTGCTAGTTGTTTCCGACTCTAGGGGGCGCTGCTCATCTCCGTTACAAAGCCGAAGAGCCAGCGCTGTCCGAAGACGTCTCTGTGGTCATGTGGCCGGCATGACTAAACGCCGAACGCGCACAGAATGCTGTTACGGAACTTCCCACCAAAGGTGGTCCCTATTTTTCTACTTGCATTTTTACGTTCTTTCGAACTGCGAGGTTGGCAGAAGCTGGGACAAGGAAAAGGAACTCACTCCATTACGCAGCCCTAGGGATTCGAACCGCCGAACTGCTGACCTTTCTGATCGACAAATTCAGCATCTTAGCCACTGAGCCACCACATCCCCTTCTTTGATTGGCCATCCACAAACACCTTTTATTTTATTTTTTTTTTAAAAAAACTCTTGTAATTTTAAATTATTTTCATATTTATACATTTTTTAAATTGCATTGTCAGCCGCCCAGAGTTGCTTGGAATAGTAAGCCATTTCTATGTCCTATGAAAGTTGGGATGCATTTGTAGAAAGAAAGCAGATGAAGGAAGGTGAAGGGCCAATGGACCAGGAGATTCCTAGAAAGGCTTTTACAGGTACACCTTTGTTATCCCAGGCACCATGCTATATATCCCAGAACATCAGTATCAAATTATGTTCACTTTTCCATTAGAACAGAAGTCTCCAAACTTGTTAGCTTTAAGACTTGTGGACTTCAACTCTCAGAATTCTCCAGCAATGCTGGCTGGAGAATTCTGGGAGTTGAAGTCCACAAGTCTTGAAGTTGACAAGTTTGGGGACCCTTCCGTTAGAACATAGAACCATAGAGCTGGAAGGACCTTGGAGGTCTTCTAGTCCAACCCCTTGTTCAAGGCAAGAAACCTTATAATATCCTGGTTGAATGGTTCTCCGGTCTATTTGTGAAAACCTCCAGTGATGGAGCAGTCACAACTACATTCATAAAATAATTGGTTGGAGACTCAGCAATGTGCAGCTTCAGCAAACTGAAAAACTTTTGTTTGTTTTTTTTACGGTGGGAGAGGACAGAATCATAGAATCACAGGGCCAGAAGGGACCTTGGAGGTCTTCTAGTCCAGCCCCTGCTCAAGCAGGAGACCCTATACCAGGGGTAAGGAACGTTGGCTCTTTTATCACTTACGGACTTCAACTCCCAGAATTCCTGAGTGAGCCATAAAAGGTTCTCCATCCCTGGCCTACTGGTTTTTTCAGTTGTGAGGGAAATCAATTTTTGACTTGAATGGGACTGTTTAATATACAAATGTAGGACATATTTTTATATATATTCTTTGTATGTCCTACATTTGTATATTAAACAGTCCCATTCAAGTCAAAAATTGATTTCCCTCACAACTGAAAAAACCAGTAGGCCAGGGATGGAGAACCTTTTATGGCTCCCTCAGGAATTCTGGGAGTTGAAGTCCATAAGTGATAAAAGAGCCAACGTTCCTTACCCCTGCCCTATACCATAATAGACAAATGGTTGTCCAGTCTCTTCTTGAAAGCCTCCAGTGATGGAGCGCCCACAACGACTGGAGGTAAATAGTTCCACCGATTAATTTGTTCTCACTATCAGGAAAGTTCTTCTTAGTTCTAAGTTGGATCTCTCTTTGACAAGCTTCCACCCTTTACTTCTTGGCTTGCCTTCTTCTACCTTAGAGCAAAGGCCTTTAGAGCACCAGGGGTCAGTTTCACACAGAAAGGTTTTTCCACGGAGAGGAGGGGGCATAGTTTTGTGCGCTGCCTGCATGCCGTGGATAGGGGCTTCGTTTGTTTGTGCGGCCCAGTTGCTGGCGTGGTGCAGCCCAGGGCGGGTCCACAGATTGGGGGTCGGGGACCCCTGCCTTAGAGAACAAGTCAATTCCCTTGTCTTTGCGACAGCCCCTCATGTGCTGGAAGACAGTGATCCCCTTAATCCTTCGATCGGGTGGACCAGGGGTGTCAAAACTCGATTTCATTGAGGGCCGCATCAGGATTGTGTTTGACCTCAGGGGGCTGGTCAGCTTGACATCACTCATGTTGGGGGCGCAGATGGTGGCCCGAGCGCTCTGCCAGCAAAAACAGGCTCCTGAGCTTCGTTTTTGGCTGTGACAGCCTCCTGCAACCCTCTGCCAGAGAAAATGAAGCTCAGATGGGCTGCGCATGGCCCTCCCAAGCTCCGTTTTCAGCTGCGATGGCCTCCTGCAACACTGTCAGCAACAATGGAGCTCGGGAGGACCCAAGCTCCATTTTCGCTGGCAGAGTCACCATGGACCGGTCATTCCTTGTTTTCATTGCAGCCCCGTGGACCAGATCTAAGCACCGTAAAGGCTGGTTCCGGCCCATGGGCCTTGAGTGTGGCACTCCTGGGGTAAACATACCTTACTCCCTCAACTTGTTGATTGCCCAGATTTAGCCTCCAGACCCCTTCACCCTCTTTCATTGCTCTTCTCTCTGCACCCTTTCCAGAACCTCAACCTCTATTTTGTATCGTGTTGAACCAGAACTGGGCACCCTGTTCCAAGCGCGGCCTCACCAAGGGGTTCGAAATGAAGAAAAGAAAAACGGCCGAATGTTTCCGTGACCTTTGATAAAGAGTTTTGGATCCCTTGGAAAGGGGAGAAGAGAGGGGACAACCATCACCAACCGTGTTTTTAAGGGGGTCATTAGTGTCATTTACAAGCACTGTGGCAGCACAGGCGTCGAAGTCTGGGTGGTGGAGCCGGCCTCCCCTCGAGAACTACTGCGCAGCTGGGTTCTTGCTGTAGTCTTACGTTACCTCTCGGCCAATGTTGAGGAAACAGCCTCAGGCTCATCATACCCATGTTCACCCAGACATTGGACTGCTGGGTCCGGGTAGCTGGCTGCTGTCTCAGGAAGAGCAGGTAACGGGGAAATAGCTCCAGTTCAGGCAGGCCCATCGCGCTGTTTCTGATCACCTGCAGGAGGGAATGGAAGCAGGATCAGGGTCCCAACTAACAGCTCCCTCCCGAACGAAAGAACTCAGAGGCACAAGGTCTCCCGCAAGAACATTTTATCAGGGCGTGTCATATTGGCACAATGCTGGTGAAAACCGGATCTAAAGTCCCCGCCACTTTTCCCCCTTAATTAAAAAGTAAAAGTTGGTTGCTTCCCCAGAGGCGTCAGTCACATCGTCCAATCAGCACATGGGACAGAGTTGATGTCAGGGTTCCGGCGATTGCCCTAATTAAATCATGAGCCTAGAACCAAGCTTCAGAAGAATCCAAAAGTAGGAGCAACATGTCGGCATTATGCCAGTTGAAGCCAACTCTGATATATGTGATTTATGGTCATCTGTGACCTTGTTTCCCCCCTCCCCCCCGGGTGTATCATCAATCAGATTCTCCAACAAAGCACATTCACGGGCTGGGCGTCATCAATCACATTCTCCAATGAAGGATTTTCATGGGCAGAAGATCCAATAGCCTAGCACAATCTTTGTGAGATATATGTGGAATGTACTTCTGAGTCCCCCCCCACACACACACACTTATGGCATAAGAATATTTTACTAGTTGATACACAGTCCAGACATTGGATGATCTCACTCTCCACCTCCCAACCACCTGCAGACATGACCTTGGTTCCCAGGGGAAATAATGTTGTTTTGTTTATAGCGCCCCAGCCTTTCTTTACAACTCCACCCCTCCCTATCCCTCATCCTCAGTCTGTGTCAGCACTGAAACTTTGAAGAAAGGAAAAACCCCAGTATAACAGGAAGTTGGCCACCGTCTAGCCAGCATCAGGGTTGACAAGCAGATTTTAACAGATTAACAGAGTTGGAAGGGACACTAAACAAACGGTTGTAAGTCAAGGACTACCTATAACATGGTTATTAAATGAATCTGGTTTCCCCATTGACTTTTATAGTGTTGCAAAAGGTGATTACATGACCCTAGGACACTGCAACCATCATAAATACATGCCAGTCACCAAACCTCTGAATTTTGACCACGTGACCAAGAAGATGCTGCAATGGACATGTGAAAAATGGTCTTGTCAGTTTTCAGTGCCGTTGTAATTTCAAATGGTTAATAAATGAATTGTTTTAAGTCAAGAACTATATTCCAGGCAGACCCCATCCTCACCTTACCCCGTATAAGACAAGGCGTGGGTCTCATTTTTCACCCAAAAGGACTGATTGTAGTCTCAAATGAAGAATATTTGTATATATAATAATGAGTGCTTCTTATAGAGATGTCCCCCCCCCCTTCCTTATATTCCAAAGGTCTGCCCAAAGAAGGGGGAAAATGATCCTGCTTTTTGGACCATGAAAATTGCTAGTTTCCATGGAGAATATGTGGAGAAATGTAATAATAAATCGGAGTTTCTGGATGCTTCCTCTCGGAAGGGAGAACAGGCAGTGTGCCATCCTTCAAGGATGGATATGTAAAAATTTTATCTGAAGCTACGAAGGAAAAGCTAGCACTTTGTCACGTAAACGATGATGATTGAAGTTTTAAAAACAGAATGATTTCCCCTGATTCTGAATAATTCTGCTCGCAGGAGGGTGACCATAGGGGCACGACGTTTTTGGAAAGTTCAATAAATATGCAGAGCAACAATGGAAGAGCATAGCAACATGTACAAAAAAAGCCCTTCAATTTAGAAAATCATTTGGAGAGAGGTGTGTGTTAGGAATATGAGTCACCTAACAGGTATTTGGGTTAGAAATATATAAACCAGGATAGACATTTTAATACTGTCTCTTTAAGGGAATAAAAGAGCATGCAATTGGGTATGGTTTCTCAAACAGCCTTAAGATGGAGCCAGAAATCTGGATTGTTTTAGTCTTAGTCTCAGAAGAGAGTGTGTCTGAGTGATTGTCTCTGTTTCCTTCTGTTGGAAAGAATTGCCGTTGCTCCATTTCTTCTAATTGACTGATATTACTGGATTTAATGTAAGTCTGATACTGAACTGTTTTTGACACTGGAATTTGTTATTGGATTATCCCTGAATTGAAAAACTGACTGATTTACCTGTGAATGACTTTTGGACTGCTTATCTTGAATTTTGCTTAAACCTTTCTGGAAGTAAAAACCTACATTTACTGTACAGTGTATCTGTGTGCTCTGTGTGTATTATTCAAACACTCCTCTCAAATACGTCTCCCTGTATGCGCTCATTCTCCTAATGGGGAATTACCTCAACAGTGTGTCCGTTAATCCTGTCTGTCCGTTAAATCCAAAAGACATGTTCATGTACTTTTTGCTGTGTGTAAAAAGCCTGCCAGCTATTATTGCACCTTTGTCTTTCAAATGCAAGTGGGCGGCTGAATGGGCACCAAACTTGATTGCAGGAAATACGTCTTCAGCAACAGAGTGGTCAATGTCTGGAATACCTTACCTGACTTTGTGGTTTCTTCCCCAAACCCCAAAAACTTTAACCTTAGACTGTCTACTATTGACCTCACCCCTTTCCTAAGATGCTTGTAGGGGGCGTGCATGAGTGCACCAACCGTGCCTACCGTCCCTCTCCTATTGTTTCTTTTATTTTTCTTATATGTACCTATTTCATGTATTCATAACTATGTATATATTTATACCTATTATTTTGTAAGAAGCGATTGACAAATCAAATCAATCAATCAATCAATTAATCAATCAATCAATCAATCAATCAATCAATCAATCAACAAATAAATAAATCTTGTCCCACGTTGTGCAACTTGTTTGTGAAGTGGTTGTTTTGTTTCTCCAAAGTACAGATCTGTACATTGGTGATGGTTTCACCAATTCTCTTTTGCGAGCGATCCAAATTTCAGAGAAGTGGTGGCAGGGTCAAACCCATGCTGCAGAACTAGCTATACAGTGTGGCTCATTAAAATTAGCAAGATCTCACATGGCCATCACATTGAATGCCACATGTCACGCTGTTTATTACTCTTTACTTCCATCCTGTGCCCCTGGGCTTAAGTTGCCAATAGGTGACAATTAAGCAGCCAGCTCTAATCCATTAACCTTGTGCCGGTAGATGGACATTCTTAACAGATAAAAGATAAGAGATAATCAGAGTAGGAAGGGACCTTGTAGGTCATCTAGTCCAACCCCTCGCCCAAGCGGAAGACCCTATACCATTTCTGACAAATGGAAGTCCAATATCTTCTTGAAAGTTTCAAGTGATGATGCTCCCACAACTTCTGAGGGCAAAAGCTGTTCCATTGGTTGATTATTCTCACTGTCAGAAAGTTTCTCCTTATTTCCAGATTAAATCTCTCCTTGTTCAATTTCCATCCATTATTCCTTGTTTGGCCTTCAGGTGCTTTGGAAAATAGGTTGGGCCCTTCCTCTCTGTGGAAGCCCCTCAAATATTGGAAGACTGCTATCATGTGTCCCCTGGTCCTTCTCTTCACTAGACTAGCCATGCCCAGTTCCTGTAACCGTTCTTCATATGTTTCAGCCTCCAGTCCCCTAATCAACCTGGTTGCTCGTCTCTGTACTTTTTCCAGTCTTTCAACACCATTTTTATAATGTGGTGACCAAAACTGGATGCAGTACTCTAGGTGTGGTCTTACTAAGGCTTTATAGAATGGTATTAGTATCTCACTTATTTTTTATCACATTACTTCCCCACCTCTGCTTTAAGATGCCACTATACTTGTGGAGAAATTAAAAAAAAAACCCAATTCCCTCACAACCTAATCTCTTAAAAATGCACATTTAGCACTGTAATATCCATTTTGGCCCAGAGCTAACTTACCAAGCCAAAAAGATATCCAATTTTGTGCGTGGGTGTATTTTTTTGTAAAGCTCAACACTCTAGAGTTATGAATAAAAGCAGAATATGAGTTAGAGGGGATATTTTAATGGAAAACATATGCTGGGAGATATCAGAAATCCCAGATCAGGTTTTTTTTTCCTACCTGCTGTAGCACTTCCATCTAACAAAATACATTTATCTTGGCTAGAGAGTCCCACATACCACAATTAGAGACGGTTGCCCTCAATGTCTCAAACCGGGTGAGGTTTTTTTGCCTCCCACTAAACTGAGATAAACTGCAAGTTCATCTGACTTTTTAAAAACTCTGAGCATCGAATTACAAGGTAGCCCTTGATTTACGAACATAATGGAACCTACCAAATATGGTCGTAAGTTCTGATGGTTGTAAAGCAGATCATCATGTGACCTGCCCCTTTTGACCTTTTTTTTTGCAGTAGTCATTAAGTAAGCCCATTGTTCCTTATGAGTTGCAATGGCGCAGTGGTTAGAATGCAGTACTGCAGGCTACTTCTGCTGACTGCCGGCTGCCTGCAATTTGGTCGTTTGAATCTCACCAGGCTCAAGGTTGACTCAGCCTTCCATCCTCCCGAGGTGGGTAAAATTAAACCACTTAGAGAGGACTATAAAACACTGGGAAGTGGTACATAAGTCTTAAGTGCTATTGCTGTTGCTATGGGGAGAAGTAAACAGTGATTTTGAGGAAAAACATTGCAAATTGTAGTTACATTAACTGCAGGATGCCACCAACAACAGTAAATGTGGGACCGGTCTTGAGTGACTGAAATGTTGTCATGTGAGTTTGGGGGGGGGGGGGCATCAGAACATTGGAACTGGCTCTAAGTACCTTTTTGGGAGTCATTGTAACTTTGAACAGTCACTAAGCGACCGGTTGTAAGTCAAGAACTACCTGTAGCAAATTACTTGTTATTAGCAAAGAAGGGTGAGGTGTTTTTTTTTAACCATTAGAGAACTGAAGAAGCTTCTTGGAGGAGAAGCAAAACATCTTCAAAGAAAAACTATGAAAGTCCAGTTGCCTCTTGAAAAAGCAAGTTTGGGACAACCATGACCTGGAATGACTGAGAATCTCCACAGACATGCCTTATTCCTTATGGGAAAAATCTGTCTGGCTACTCATCATTTCTGATACTCATGGTGCCTCCCGGAACCAATTAATAATGAGTACCCAGGTACCACTGTACAGGTAGGCCTCAACTTACAACAGTTCGCTTAGTGATCATTCGAAGTTACAATGGCACTGAAAAAAGTGACTACTTATGGCCATTTTTCACACTTACGACTGTTGCAGCATCCCTGTCGACATGTGATTTATATTCAGATGATTGACAATTGGCTGACATGTATGATGGTTGCAATGCCCCGGGGTTGTGTGGTCACCTTTTGCAACCTTCTGACAAGCGAAGTCAATGGGAAAACCAGATTCACTTAAACAACTGTGGCAAGAAAGTCATAAAATGGGACAAAACTCGTTTAAAAAAAATTCCCACTTAGCAACATACATTTTGGGCTCCATTGGGGCCGTAAGATGAGGATTACCTGTGTCTACATCTTTAGTCAACCAATTTACAATCAGCAAGGGCTTTGGTGATCATTAGGAATATTAAGGAACTTAGTTCGAATGTTTTGAAGAGCCCAGTTGAGGGTAACAACCTAAAGCAGGGGTCATCAACCTTTTGGACCTCAAGGACCACCAAATTCATAATTTTAAATCCCATGGACCAGAAACCCTGGGAAAATCCCCAAAAAATTCTACAGGAAAATTCCCCACCCTGTTTTCCTACTGATCGATCATTCTTTATTTGGGATCCCAGGATACCATCCCCAGTTTTGTTCTTGGGAGGGGGGAGGGGGGGAGAGACTTTTGGTTTCACGCAAGGAAAGCAGCAGAAGCAGCAGAAATCTTTCTTTCTCTCTCCCAAACTCTGCCAGAAATGAGTCTTGGAGCAGGATGCCTTGCAGGGTCCCAAAGACTCATTTCAGGCGGAGTTTGGGGGGAAGAAAGAAAGATTTTTGCTGCTTTCCTTGCATGCTGCCAAAAGCAGCAGAAAAAAGCAGCCCAGTGGCCAGGCCAGGCGCATGTGGGGAAAGTTCCCCCTCCTTCCTTTCCCCCTCCCTTCACTATCTTGTGTTGTTCCCAATGCAAGCGACGCAAGCCTTGTGTTCCCGCGGGCCATATGGGTGGCATAGCCTTGTGTTCCCATGCAGCCTGGCTTAATTGCTTGGGGGGGGACGGGACATTTCTCTGTGGACCACCAAAATTTTCTCACAGACTACCAGTGGTCTCCGGCCCTCTGGTTGGTGACCACTGACCTAAAGGATCATTGCCCATTTTCAGTACTTACCGGTCTGGGCAAAGACAGGTTTGCTCCGTACCAATGGTAGAGGGCTCTCCACACCGGTTCTGGGACCATTTCATAATTTTTCCCTTGGATTAATTGGGGCGATGGTTTTAATCGCCCGCCTTCCAAAGTCAATGATGGCGCCTTCAAAAAAAATAAAAAGAAGAAGATTCTGATTTTGTCTTTTATCAAATTTCCATGCAGGAAGATTTAAAATCCCAAACCAAATAAAAAATTAACGCAGATGAATAAAATAGGCTGAGCAACATTAGGGAGGCTATCCCATTTCCCAAAATGGATTTGGTCATTAAAAAGGTTTGGGATTATTTGCGTGCTTGTTCAACATGGTCGTTCTGTGGCTTCTTCTGGCAATGAACCACTTTTCTTTTTTCTAACCCTGGAGATGAAAGCATTAGTAAGAGCCTGACCCATGAAGAAATGGTCCCTGTGCCGACTTTTTCCCTTTTCCCTCCTCGTCTCTTTTTCTTGATTATTATAACTAATTATAATAACGAATTGTACAACTAATTCCCACAACACTGTCAAACTACTCAGAAAGGCAGTTGTCCAGGTCCCAAGTAATACAACCATAAGCAAACAGAACTCCAAGGCATGCAGTTTCCTCAAGAACAAGTTTATTGGATCTTTCATTTTGGCACAGACCGGTGAAAACCAACTCTTAAAGGTTCCCACAGTTTTCACCTAATTCAAAGTAAAAGTTTTCTCCCTTTCCCAAATAATCCATCACAGGTTCCAATCAAAGTGCCATATGGTTACTTGGAAACTTCACTCCTCCTCTCTTCAGCCACCTGTGGGAAGGTCTTTGGTTCTCCAGGGAAACTATTTTATTTTGGCTACAAAACCCTCAGCTATCTCTACTCCCCACCCCTCCCTATCCCTCAGCCCCATTGTGGCAACACTGAAGCCTCCATGATGGCCTCCCATCAGGCTAGCTTCAGAGTTGACAGCAGGATTACCATCTCAACTTCCCCATTACTTATCTCCTTATCTTCTTGTGACTATTACTTTGTTGCTTGTATCATATGATTTAAATTGTTTACTTAGTATCTTAGTATGAGTTATGTTGATTGCTTATATAGTACAGTGGAGCCTCGGGTTGCGACTGTAATCCGTTCCCGGACTCCGGTCGTGACCCAATTTGGTTGTGTCCGGAAGCACAAACGACTGTCCATGTGTGCAGTATAAAAAAAAATTGGTGCCGAAGGGGAAATTGGTGCAGAAAGGGAATCTTTTCACACCCATTTTGTTCACCACCCAATTTTTGAATCATGACCCGATTGTCTAATCACACTTGGTCAATTAAGAATTCTAATTCTAATTCTGTCTCCAGATTGCAAATCTGTTTCACTGCTTAGCCTTTGGCTAAAGAGCAGAGTTTAAATTAATTAAATAAGCCAAAAGTAAGTTTTGCAAACATCTTCAGCACAACCTGATTAGGGCAGCTGCCCAAATTTAAATGGTACCTGACAGCTCTCATCGCTCCAATCATGCTGACTGATTCAGTTCCAGGCCTTTTTATGGAGGTGTCGTATTTTGTTAAAGCACAAAATACTTGAAAAAGATACTTTTTTCAAACCCCAATCCACCCCTGCCTTGAAATAGAAACTGAAAAAAAATGCAGCCTGCTTATAACACCCAACAGTCAGGCTGTTGAGGACTACCTGCATTGCAGTGGCCCCTAACCAGGGGTAGGCTGCTACGGGTTGGCCCGGGTTCAGGAGAATCTGAAGCTAATATTATGGGCAGTTCGGAGAACTGCCAAATCCCACCTCTGGCTGGCCCCGCCCACCCCATTCTGTCCCTCCCACCCCACCCTGCCCTCCCAGGAGTCTCTACGTGGCCCGTTTTGGATATGAAATAAGTGCAGATCCCGCATGGAGGCTCGGGGAGAGCGAAAAAAGGGCATCCCGGAAGTTCTGGAAGGCCAGAAATGGGCCTGTTTCCAGCCTCTGGAGCCTGGGGGAAGCCATTTTTGCCCTCCCAGAGGCTCAAGGAAAGCCTCCAGAGCCAGGGAATGCCCCCTCCTTCGATGCAGGAGGCTGATATGGCCACGCCCACCATGG
The DNA here is from genome assembly GCA_033807585.1 of Hydrophis major. NCBI lineage: Eukaryota > Metazoa > Chordata > Lepidosauria > Squamata > Elapidae > Hydrophis > Hydrophis major. The sequence continues at coordinate 426,842,779 of CM066328.1, forward strand.
CTACGGCCCCGATGCAGGAGGCTGACATTGCCACGCCCACCCAGCAACCAGGCAGAGAACTGGTTGCTGAAATTTTTGAAGCCCACCCCTGCTCCTAATGTTTTGGGTACCAGGGACTGGTTCCATGGAGGAAAGTTTTTTCCGTGGACCGGAGAGGGCATGGTTTTGCCTCCTCGTCTGTAGGATGGGGCTTCATTTGTTTGTGCGGACCAGTTGCTGGCATGCCACAGACCGGTGCCGGTCCACCGACCAGGGGTTGAGAGCCCCTGCTGTATTGTTTTTATACTTATAAGACGCTTACCTTCACGGGCTCTTGCGTTACAAGTGGCTGATTATCGATTGCTCCGGGCCGCTGTGGATTCAGCAGCTGCAGTAAGATATTCCCATTAGAGGCAAGGAGGCACTGATTGTTGTTGTCCGAAGAATTAAGTTGTCGAGCCAAAGACATCTCGGTATTGGGAGTGGTGGCATGAAGAAAATCTGGAAGGTAAAGCCGGATGAAGCAAAAATAAGCCTGAAGGGTGCAAAGTTACGGCGGAATATCCGTAAGGAACAAACCAGTGGCCCCGAAGGTTTGGCTGAATTATAACTCCCCTCAAATGTCACCTTCTGTATGCTGACTTGAAAATTGTATGGATTATGAGCTTCCCAACATCTGGAAAGCTGCTTTTTATGATCCATCAACCTCTTATAACAGGATCTTAGCACCTCCTTCATTTTCTCAGGAGGCCATATAGGTAGTCCTCACCATACAACAGTTTGTTTAGTGGCTGTTCAAAGTTACAAAGGCACTGAAAAAAAATGACTCATTACCGTTTTTGACCCTTACAACCGGCGCAGCTTCCTCTTGGTCGCCTGATCCGAATTCAGATACTTGGCAATTGACTCATAGTTATGACAGTGTTGTGGTTCGCCGGCAGCATCGTGGACGGCTGAGATCTCAGACAGCGAGGACTCGAATGAGGGGCCTGCGTGTGATGCGGGAATGGAGCCAGGACGATTGGAGAGTGGGGTGCTGCCTTCAGAGGTCGTGGAGTCTGGCAGCAGTGACGAAGGGGGACCTGGGGAGCCTGTGCTGAGTGCACGTGTTCACAGGGCTGCTCGAAGGAAAGAGCCGTTGAAGCAGCACAGGCAACTCGGGAGTAAGGCTGGAAGGTGATGGCCTCTCCCATAAGGGATAAAAGCTAGCCTTCAGGGTTGGCTTCTTTGCAGGAAGCAAGTAAGTTCATTATGCTCAGAGTTCTCGTCGAAGCCCTGCTTACTCTCGTTTGTTTTTTGAAACTTTTGGCTTGGCATATTTATCTGCAATTAGTCTTTTGCTCTTGGCAGCCTTTTGCAACCTTCAAAGGGTTTGCTCCTCTCTGGGACAATTAGTTTGAAATGACTCTTGGTCGTGAATGCACAGCATTCACAGCACCGCATTAAAAGAGGTTTTATGAAAAATTTGTGTTCGTTTGATTTGAACAAGGCTTGGGACAGTTGCAGTGCCCCAGGGTCATGTGATCCTCTTTTGCAAGCAAACTCAATTCACTTACTAACCTAACAACTACAGGAATTAACTGGTTTGGCAACTGACTCGTATTTATGATGGTTGCAGTGTCCCAGGGTCACGAGATCGGCTTTTGCAACCTTCTAACAAGCAAACTCAGTGGGGAAATTGGATTGACTTAAACAACTGTGTCACTAACTTAACAAATGCAGGGATTCACTTAACAACTGTGTCAAGGAAGGTCATAACAAATGTCTCACTTAATCACAGAAATGTTGGGCTCAATTGTGGTCATTAAGTCGAGGACTACCGGTATTCTTTTCCTATTGTTTCACATGTCCACATAATGTTTCTGTTTGAAAAAGTGAATCTTTCGTAAATTTAGCCAAACCTCTTACCTGGTTCGACCATTTTCACACATTCAGTTTACCTTCCAAGCTCTTTAGAAATAAAAGAGTTTGTCAGGCTGTTGTAGCTTTCGGAGGTTAATGCTTACTGCTGTTAGTTGTCTCCGATGCTTCCGACGCGCTGGAAATATTATCTGAAAACTTTTCTTCTGCAGCATTGATGTTATTCGAAGCACCCGTTCGGTCGTCTCCCAGCTCTGATGTGGGTGTCCCAGGACTCAGGAGGGAAGTTTTACCTCCATTTGAAGCAGACACAGGCTCTATCATAACAGGGGGGGCATCCTAAATTGGAAAAGAAAGTCAGAACTCAATTTCTATGGAGATTCTCAATCATCTGGGTCATAGCTGTCCCAAAGGGCAATTGAACTTTGGATTTTCTTTGAAGATGTTTTGCTTCTCATCCCAAAAGCTTCTTCAGCTCTGACTTCCCCACCATGCAGTCAGAGCTGAAGAAACTTCTTGGAGAAGCAAAACATCTTCAAAGAAAAAACAGAAAGTCCAGTTGCCTCTTGAAAAAAAATACACCTTTGAGTCAGAGCTCAATTGTAGAGCGAGACGGTAGCTTAGAAAGGCCCAAGTACTTCCAATTGTCATTTTCTTGGCCTGGAAGGCGGTGTATGGGCTTGTCCATCACAGTGATACCTCAGTAACTGTTGGTAATTTGTTCCTGGGAAAGATACAACAAATACTAAAGCTGACATGTAAGGAGGAAACCACTTGACCTGCTATTTTGGCTGGAAGAAATAGTGAGTCACAAGGCAGCCGACATCAGCAAGTTTGTCCTTGCGTATCAACTACGAGGAGAAAGACCAGTGCCGAGACAAGATTTCTGCTTCAAAACACATCAAGTACTGAATTTGACAAGTTTTGAAGCAGTCAAAATTATGACTGTATACAAATTCCATCCTGTAAATTTGCCAAAGACCTTCAGTTTTCATTAGTTGAGGGGGACAAGAGGAGAGCAAAAGAGACTTGAATGTTCCAAAGGCACTTTTTCCAATAGGCAACTGGACTTTCTTGATTTTTTTTTTCCTTCGAAAATGTTTCACTTTCCATCCAAGAAACTTCTTCTTCAGAACAGAAGAAGGTTCTTGGATGAGAAGCCAACATGGCTGGCAGGGAGATTCTAGGACAGGGGTGTCAAACTCACGTTGTCATGGTGGCATCACATGAGGTATCGGGGAATTTCCCCCCCCCCCAAATACGCTAAACCGGGCGTGGGCATCGCCAGTGCCATGACGCATCCGGTCTGCAGGCCGGGAGTTTGACAGCCCTGTTCTAGCCGTTGAAATCCACCCATTTTTACGGTACCAAGGTTGGGGACACACTGTCCTAAAGGGTGAGGGAAGTTCAGCTGCCATCTGACTCTGGTACATGGATATTGACACGCTATTTATTCATCCGTTTCTCGATCCAGCCACTCTCTCTTCCAGGTCCAGTTTGCGACTTACGTATTTGACGTATTCTTTCCACTGCTGCCACCACTGCATTGCAATGAGAAACCAGTTGTGTCCTTGTTGAAGGCCATGTCTACTTTCACGTTCTAGCCAGCCTCTGCGCCAAGAAAACAAAAGGAAGAGATCAATGGTGCAATACTTGACAACACTTGTGCTTCAACATCTCCACGTGTATTTCTTGACTTTGGCAGCGTTACGATGGGTGGACTTCAACTCCCAGAACTGAGCCAGCCTGGGGAAATTCATGCCTCATTTCAAATTGTTATGAACGCCCAAAAAACTTGGTTTCTTAAACTAGGCTTCCTCCAGATACATTTGATAAGGCAATCTAGAAGACGTTAGACTCTTGGTAGAACCAGTGTTTCTCATATTATTTATTTAGCCCGTGGCATACAATGTCAGGAAAATCTACAAATGCTAGACTCAATGCTGTCTGGGGAATTCTGGGAGTTGAAGTCCACCCTGTTAAGCCTGGGTTCCCCAACAAGGGTTAAGAAGACAAACTAAACAGAATGTGCAGTGTTAGTCAGATAGGCACACAGATAAATGAGTGAGATAAGTTTGTATGTTTGTTAACATACAGTAAAAATAACAGATACGCTTGTGCTATCAAAAATATAGTTTATTCCATTTAGAGATTATAGCATAGTCAAAATAACAGTCCATTAGTCATGTATCGTTTTAGTCAGTCCATTCAAGGATATTCAATTAGCAAAGTCCGTGTAGAATATCCAATGTCAGTTCACTTACAATAAATCAGTCCTTACTCTCTCCCTTTCCAGTAGGAGAAAAACGCAGTCTTGAATCCATCCAGTAATTAGGGATCATAAAGCCAGAGAGAGCAAGCTGCCGTTGTCTTGCTTCTTTTATGGTGCTATTACAACCACTCCCTTAATTACATTCCTACAGTTAAAGTTGCAGACACTTTAACTAACAAACCATGATAACATATTTATTATTTTACCGAAACCAGTTAGGGTAAACAATGTTATCCCTAACATACCCAAGGTTGAGAAATAGTCTCAGGGCTGTGGTGATGCAGGGGCTTAATGAGGCTGGAACTGCTGGCCAGAAATGGTCTGCATTCCAATAGTTCGAGCTCAGCTCCACAAGATGGAATGAGCTCCAAATGTTTGCTCCCCAGCCTCCTGCCAACCTAGCAGTTCGAAAGCATGCAATACTGCAAGTAGATAAATAGGTAGCAATAGCACTTAGACTTATATACTGCTTCACAGTGCTTTACAGCCTTCTCTAAGAGGTTTACAGAGTCAGCGTATTGCCCCCCCCCCAACAATCTGAGTCCTCATTTTACCGACCTCAGAAGGACAGAAGGCTGAGTCAACCTTGAGCCTGGTGGTATTTGAATTGCCAAATTGCAGACAGCCGGCAGGCAGCAGAAGTAGCCTGTAGTACTGCACTCTAACCACTGCACCACCAAGGCTTCACCACTGCTCCACCAAGGGTACCAGCTCAATAGGAAAAACCTAGCCATGTTTGTGTGCTGGGGGAGCGGAAGCTGGTGCTGGACCTGGCTGAATGCAAGGCAATGCGACATGCGCTGAGGTGAGACTGGCAGAGGAGCCCGGAAGAGCCAACAACCCCATTGCGGTGCACCAAGTATAGACATACAAATGCTGAACACAAGGAACTAGAAATATAGGATGTCAGGATTGCATTGAGTCTAGCATTTGCAGATTTTCCTGACATTGTATGCCACGGGCTAAATAAATAATATGAGAAATACTGGTCTACAAAGAGTCTAACGTCTTCTAAGTTGCCTTATCTGGAGGAAGCCTAGTTTAAGAAACCAAGTTTTTTGGGCATTCATAACAATTTGAAAACCACTGTCAGAATGAAGGTGTCAAATGATAACTTCTGGAGGGGCAACCATGTTAAGCATCTTCAACCTCAATGCCTTTCTTACAAATGTATTACTTTCACATTACAATTATTTCACATTGAATTGAATACTTTATTGGCCAAATGTGATTAGACAGATAAGGAATTTGTCTCTGGTGCTGCAGCTATCAGTGTACATGCAAAGCAACAGAATAGTGATAAACATGATAATAATGCCAATAAGAGGAGGGTAGTAAAAAAAGATGCTAAGAAGGGTAAATAAATAATAATAACCCTATTGCAATAGGATTGTATTATCCTACAGCCATATTACATGGGTAAATACAGTGTTACTTCAGTACTCATCATTAATTGGTTCCGCGAGGGGCAATGAGCATCAAAAATGATGAGTAACACACCATTTTTCCCATAAGGAACAATGTAGCAAGTTCTAGCTTGTATGTTGAGTCCCCAACAAATGATGATTCCCGGGGACAAAATGTTTGTGTCAAAATGCATTGAGGACCAAATGCGATGAGTTTCACAGCAGTTGAGCACCAAGGTACCACTGTACACATAGACATTGGACATAATTCGCCAGGCCAATTGCATCAAAACTAACAATATTATCCATTGCATCAAAACTAACAATATTATCAAGAATCACAGGACTGTATCTATAGTTTGGGGAGAGAGGAAGGAACGTAAGCAGAAGAAAACAAAATTCATAGGGTACAGAAAGTGGTACTTATGTTGTTCACAGTGGCCATTTGCGAGACAGTGATTACAAAGGCATCCAGCACTGACGAGATAATTAGCATATACAGCCAGATAAAATCTTATTCCTGGCTTCAGGAACTAGTAATCTGACTGAATTTCTTGACAATTGTACTCTTTTAATTATAGTAGGCTGGTGGCTGGAGTAGAGACAAAGGGATTTTTTTATCACATATCTCTGCCCATTAACTCGATAGTTCCGGAATGCCATTGTTAGATCCTTTAACAACTCATTGTTGAAAGTGTACCTTGACAATGGAATTAATTCTAGCTGCCCTTTGTGTATTTCATTTCAGTTCTGACCTCACTGTTCCCAGTCCCCGTTTATCATTATTTGTGTGTGTGTGTGTGTGTGTGTGTGTGAAAGAGAGAGAGAGATGGGGGGAGGAGAGAGAGAGAGAGAGAGACAGAGATTGGGAGGGGGGAGGAATCCTCAGGGACCTCAAAGTTATTTTGTTCTATTACATCCTGACATCTCCACTTGGCTTTTAAAGACATTCAGTGTTTCACATATACAGGTAGTCCTCAACTTACAACCAAATGTTTTAGCAACCATTAGAAGCTACATTCTAGTAGTGAAAAAGTGGCTTGCAATAGGTCCTCGCACTTACAATTTGGACGCTTGGCAACAAGGCATCTATTTATGATGGTGGCAACCTCCCAGAACCTTCCCAGCTGGCTTCCAATAAGAAAAGCCAATGGAGGAAGCTGGATTTGCCTAACAACCTTGTGGTTCCCTTAACAATGGAGGCGACTCACTTAACAACCACGGCAAAAAGAGACCATAAAATTGGGTGCAACTCACTTAGCAAATGCCTTGCTTAGCAATGGAATTTCTGGCTTCGATTGTGGTGGTAAGTTGAGGACTGCCTGTGTTACAGAGCGTCATAATGTTCTATGGTATATATATGGTATTCAGCTTTATTCAGGTATTTTCCCACGTCATTATAGTTGTGCTTTTAAAGTTGTAGCAACAACGTTTCGGCAGAATCTCATCTGCCATCATCAGGCTTCTGTATTGTGTTCGTCTGTGAGTCAGACTTTCACAGCCGTTTCTGTTTTAAATCTGGTGCTAGCCTATTGCTGTGCCAGAATGGTTTTTTCTTCATCCTGATTGGTTGGGAGTCTTGGTCTGTGTTTATTGGTCTTGGAGTTTGCTGTGTTCTGATTGATTGGTGTTTCTGATATCTTCTGTCTGTTTTTTGGCTCTTTTTGTATCTTGATTGGCTGGCAACATTGTGTTACTTTATTGGAGGCCTTTAGTGCAGCTTGGCTTCGGGTAAATGGATGGCTATCATTAGTTAGGAAGCTGGGTTTCATCTGGGTGCCTGGTTGGGGTGTGTTTGAGCTGGAGGTATCAGGGGGGATCTGTTTGTGCCCAGGTGTTTGCCTGGCTAGTGGTGTGGAGATTTTTTTGTTTGAGAGTGGGAAATACCCGAACAAAGCTGAATACCATATATATATGTGTGTAATATAGGCATGTTCACCAAAGATGAGATAAAAGCATCATACTAGTCACTTACAGTGCAATTCTATACGACATAAACTCCACTGAGTGGGGCCTAAGCAGAGGTGGGATTCTTCCAGTTCGGCCCGGTTCTACTGAACCAGTAGCTACAAAGATCAACTTAAGGGGAACCTGTCTACTCTGACGATCTTTTATTGTTCTGTTTGGCACACCTACCCTCCATCCGGGCTCTAGGCTGTCCTTTATTTCCTGCTTTTTCCAACTCAGCTGCTTGGGCCCCATTTTACAACCTTTTTGCCAGTTGTTAAGCAAACCACCGCAGTTGTTAAGTGGATCTGACTTCCCCCACTGCCTTTGCTTGTTGCAGGTTGGCTGGCAAGATTACAAATGGTGATCACGTGACCCCAGGACGAAGTAACCATCATAAATCCACGCCAGTTGCCATCATCCGAATCTTGTCCATGTATAGGAGGATGCTGTGACAAGTGAGGATGCTGCGACAGTCATAAGTGTGAGGATCAATCGTAAGTTACTTGTTCAGTGCTGCTGTTAACTTCAGTCACTAAACGAATGATTGTTAAGTCGAGGACGTCCTGTAATCCGTAAACCATGCTTTATGGCTTAGCATTCTGAGAAGCCACCTTCTACAATTTTTTCCCAACGAAACAGTGTTAAAGCAAACTGTGGCATAGAATTCACGACTCCAGCTGCTGGCCTGGAAATAGCGAAGGACTGGCCTGCAGTGTTTCTGCCAGCGAAAATGGGCTCCCGATCTCAGTTTTTGGCTGGGATGGCCTCCTGCAACGGTCCATGCGTGGCCCTCCCAAGCTCCATTTTCATTGGCAGAAGCACCACCGGCCACCATAGGTGCCCCTGATATGAGTGACACCAAGTTGGCCACGCCCACCCTGGCCACGCCCATCCAGCCCCCCCCCTCCCCCCAAGGTCAAACACAACCCTGATGCGGCCCTCAATGAAATCGAGTTTGACACCCCTGATCTAGTTGAACCCCTTTCTCTTGGTCCCAATCTGGAGATTAAGTCCTGATGCGTCTTATTTCTTCCACGGCCTTGATTGGTGGAAACCAAAGACGTTACCTTGCTTACGTTCTTTGGTCCAAAACGCACATCTTATTTTAAGCTAGGAAAGAGTCTCTGAAATTCATTTGAAAGGTGATGTCAGAAGATCAAACCTACCTAATGATTTGTCCTTCGTCTCCTGGAGTGGCAGGTCTTAAACCTAAGACTATATGGCACACCTAGAAAAAAGAAAAAAAGAAGAGATGGGAGTGAAAAAGGGAAGGTGAGAAAATGTACTTGCGCCCCCCTTCAAAAGGACACTAAGTTAAGAAGTTATTCCTCTTGGTCTGATAACGTTTGAACATCTATTCTGTTTAGGTAGTCCTCAACTTACGACCACCATTGAGCCCACCATTTCTGTTGCTAAAGTAAGTTTTGCCCCGTTTTACCACTTTTCCTGCCACTGTAAAGTGAATCACTGTGCTTGTTAAGTTAGCAACACGGTTGTGAAGTGAATCTGGTTTCCCTGTCGACTTGGCCTTTCAGAAGGTCGCAAAAGATGAATCACATGACACTGCAACTGTCATAAATACTGTCATGAGCCAGTCGCCAAGGATCTGAATTGTAATCATGTGACCATAAGCGCATGGCACAACATAGGAGAACAAAGCCATCAGGACAAGATTCAGCAGTCCATCTGCATTTAAAAGACAGAGGCTGCTCTTTGGAAGGCAGCAAAGTCCAAACATTGTGGTCAGAGAGGACTGCTGGTTTGAAAGAGGAGTCAAAGAGGCCACCTGTGTCAACACTGAACATCCCTCTCTCAACAGGGAGTGTGGGGCGGGGAGAATACAACATCATCTATCTCCAAAATACTACACAGTCCTTTCAGCAGTTCTAAGAAGGCTCCACATCCGTTTGCACCATTGAGGTGACCCTGAGGATCAACCTCCAAGTGACCTCAACGACCCACTAAAAGAATGCAAACGACCAGCTGTCTGCAAGGAGTATAAATCTTTCCATTCCCCACCATCCAGTCAGAGCTGAAGAAGCTTCTTGGATGAGAAGCGAAACGTCTTCAAAGAAAAGCAAGAAAGTCCAGTTGCCTCTTGAAAAAAGCACCTTTGGGACTCCAAGTTGCCTTAACAACTCTAAAAGGATGCAAACAACCAGCTGTCCGCAAGGATTATAAATCCTCCCATTCCCCACCATCCAGCCAGAGCTGAAGAAGCTTCTTGGGTGAGAAGCGAAACATCTTCAAAGAAAAACCAAGAAAGTCCAGTTGCCTCTTGGGGGGGGGGGGGGGGAGAAAGCTCCTTTGGGACATGAGACTGTCATAAATGTCAGTGGCCAAGTGTCTGAATTTTGATCACGGGACCATGGGGATGCTACAGTGGTCCTGCGTGTGAAAATCAGTCTTAAGTCGCTTTTTTCAGCGTCATCGTAAGTTCAAACGGTCCTTAAACAAACTATTGTTAAGTCGAAGACTACCTGTACAAGACATTTTCCTATTCAAGATAAACAACTGAGCCCACTGGAAACATTTGCCTAGGGCTGACTGTAGCTATCATAGATAACTCAAAATTCAGACATTATGCCAAACCACCATTTCTGCTTCCAGGATCAAATCATCATTTCAGAGCAGGCTTCATTTCCCATCCTTATCAGTATGCTAAATGTCTCTATATTGCAGCCTTTTCTGAAAAAGGAGGCCCTCCCCTGGCTGTAACACTGGATTTTATCTTTATCCCCTGCCAACTTCATTGAGTACACTAAGTGCGCACACTGGCTATGGCTGGCAAGAATTCTGGCATCTAAAGCTGCAGCTCAGCACTTAGTGCATGCGTAACCTTGTTCTACAGGACAGAATGTCACGCTTGCCAAATGGGCTGCCCAGCCCAGTTTGAAAAGCAGGTAGGAGTTATGCCGCGGATCACCTCCGCATACCAGTTTATCTTGCCGAATATCCTTTTCCCCATTCAAAATGAAATGATCCGTTTTGCTTGATAAGGTCTTGCAAAACACCACAACGTGAGCTAACTGTGCTGGGCATTCATATTATTTTGAACGGCATGTTTGTAAGTCGAGAGTACCTGTATTATTTTATTCCTTCCTCCCTCCCTCCCTCTCTCCCTTTCACTTACTCTTATCCCCCCACCCCTCTCTACCTATCTACATACATATAGTACCTACTTCAAAATAGCAAACACACCTAACACTTCTGCCTATTTTCCCTGAAACAACAACCCTGTGAAGTGGGATGAGAAATAGTAACTGGCTGAAAATTCCCAAGCTGGCTTTGACGCCTAAGTAACTGTTTTCTAGACTACCATCTTAACTACTCCACCAAGTTGGGCTGATATGAGTCAGGCAAAAGAGAAGCATCTCGGCCAAGCTCACATTTCCAAAAACAACAACAAAACCCAGAGATCTCCAGGAATGCAACTGACATAAGAGCTGATACAGCACTTGGCAACCCATGATTGCAAAGAAAGCAGGAAGGCAAATCCAAGGCTTACCTTCCATTGGAGGTTCGGGCTTGCAGGAAACGTACCTGAAAAAGCAGGTTCAAAAATTCGTTGGCCAGGGCACTCTTCACACTCCAGATCTGATAATCCTCAAGGGTGAGATGACCAAGCTGCAGAGAGGAGGAAGGAAGGAAAATCAATGAGGGTTTTCCCCCAAAGTGTTTGTTGAATCTCTCTCTCTCTCTCTCTCCCCTCCCTCTCTTCTCCCCCTCTCTCCCTCTTCCCACCTCTTCCCCCCCTTTCCTCCTTTCCCTCCCTTCTCTCTCTTTTCCCCTCTCTCCTCTCCCTCTTCCTCCGCTCCTCCTCTCCCTCTTTCCCCCTTTTCCTCCCTCTCTCCCTTTCTTCCAACTTCTCTTCCCCCTCCTCCTCTCCCTCTTCCTCTTCCCACTTCTCTTTCCCCTCTCCTCTCTCTCTTCCCCTTCTCTCTCCCTCTTCCTCTGTCATCCCCCCCACTCATACTATCTCTCTCATGCAAACTGAAATGGACATTTTAAGGAAAATAAAGAAAAGCTTTGACCAAAAATCAATCTGTTCTATCTGTAGATCTGAGGCTGGTTTTGATCAATTAATAGTCATGATTTCCCTGGAGAATCACTGATCTGCAACTACTCTCAATAATTTTGTTTTTTCTCAGGGAAACAATCCATCTAGGTTTTTCTAGCTGGAAGCCATGTCAGTTAAACAAGATATTTTTAATAATAACGGTTTTTATTTTTTTCCTAAAGATAATATACAAAATGCAAATTAAAAAAAAATTACAAAGAAGACACAAAAAGGATAAGAAAAAAAGGGTATATCACAGATATAAAATTAATCGTAAACACATAACCTCCATCCTGATTGAATGCTGACACCTGTATCTCAAACAAACCTAATTGATTTCCCTTCCTTGCATTGCAGGTCTACAAATAGTTATACGTTTCCATCCTGTGTTTGCTAAATTATTCACATAACATTCTCTTAACAAACATTGCAAATATACAAATCTATTGTCTGTCAATCAAGTTGACCCAATTCCAGTCAAAAAGGTTTTATGTAGATTGGCCCTCACACTGGAGATAAAGTTCCACTGAACTATGATCAAGACTAGATTTTATGGATGATGAGTTTCAGGGGAACGATTCCCGCTGAAATTTTGGGGTAGTTTTCTAGAGGTACATAATAGCCAGAACAAAGGTAACTGGTTGGCTATCATCTGAAACTGTGAAAAATAGTAGAATAAAAAAGGGGGGGGGGGCAGATATTTTGACACTTTAATTCTCAAATAGATCTCCATCAGCAATAGCAATAGCGCTTAAACTTATATACCGTTTCACAGTGCTTTACAGTCCTCTCTAAGCATTTTTACAGAGTCAGCCTGTTGCCCACAACAATCTGGGTCCTCATTTTACCGACCTCAGAAAGATGGAAGGCTGAGTCAACCTTGAGCCAGTCAGGATCAAGCTCCTGGAGTGAGCAGTGAGTAAGTAAGCCCTGCAGTTCTGTATTCTAACCACTGCACCACCAGGTCTTGCTTGCTTCCTTTTCCTTCCTTCCTTCCTTCCTTCCTTCCTTCCTTCCTTCCTTCCTTCCTTCCTTCCTTCCTTCCTTCCTTCCTTCCTTCCTTCCTTTCCTTCCTTCCTTCCTTCCTTCTCAAGCAACAGCACAGTGTTTTGCAACCCTCTCTAAGCAGTTTATAGAGTCAGCATATTGTCCTCAACAATGTGGGTCCTCATTTGACCCACCTCGGAAAGATGGGAGGCAGAGTCAAGCTTGAACCGATCAGGATCGAACTGCTGGCAGTGAGCTGAATTAGCTTGCAATGTTGAATTCTAATCACTGTGCCATCATTGCTCCTAACCTTTCTCATATTCAGGAGCTTAGGAGAATGTTAGTGGAACAGTGAAAGCCCAGCAGATGGGATAGACCAATTTCTAAAACATATTTAACAATAATTTTTCTATAATTTTACTATCTGTGAAAACAGCGAGTGTAATTGCATCTGTTAGCTCAGTGGATTTCTGCCACCATATATGGTAAGTAATGATGAATAAATGAAAGTAAATAAATTATCTTCTTTGATGTTTTTTATCCTCTTTGGCTTCTTTCACAGTAAACAGACTTTCCATGAGTTAACTCAGCAGCTTGGCTCAGCCTCACTGTACTCCAATTCAGAGTATCAACTCGTAAAGCATTCCTGGCCTACTCTCGAGTTACTATGGGATGGGGGTGGGGACTGACAGAGCAGGAGCCACAACCAGGAGCACATCCCATGCATACCTTCTTCAAGACTGTATCCCAGGCTACCGGGACCAACCGGAGAGGCATGATTTCTACAGCCCACAAAGTGCTCCGTTGGAGAATGTGATTTATGACACACTCTGGGGGGGGGGGGGGGGGACAGGATCATAGGTGGGCCGTAAATTACCTCAGGCAGAGCTGACTTCATTTGGGTATGTGTCGACATGTTGTTCCTAATAAATAACTGGATTTCTTTTGAAACTTGGCTCGAGGCTCATGGTTTAATTAGGGCATCCTTCGGACCCCTGACACAGAGGCCATTCAGTTTTTTGAAACTATTTCTGCACTGATTTCTCAAGTCGCACAATAAGGGATAATGAGATGCCCTTTCTTACCTTGGTGGTGTCGTGTGACTTTAGAATATCTTCTACAATATCAGGCAAATTCATGTGCAGCTCCTTGGGGGAAAAAAAAGAACAGGAAGATCCCATGAAAGTTAAGAACCTTATTTCAAGGGTTATTTTGGTCGATGTACATAGACCCCAAAAGTAAGAATGCTGGGTTGAATCCACAGAATGCAGATCTGCTAAAATCAATGAGCAGCAAATGACCTGCCCCTTATTTTAGCTGGTCTGATCCATGACAGATCGAATCTGGATGCAGACTATTTTGTCTGATTTTTATGAATCTTCTTGAAAAATCGGTTTATAGAATGTGAAAGTTTCTGATCAAAGTCCTGTCAATCATTATTAAAAGTAGCAATCTCATTTCTACAATGAGCAAGGCGACATATAAATCTAATAGATCATTAGATTGATAGATCAATGAATGATAGACGACAACGATGAAGATAGCTATAGATAGATGCATAGATAACTAGATAGTTAGCTAGATAATAGATTATACATAATTGATATATATATAGAGGGAGGGAGGGAGGGAGGGAGAGAGAGAGAGAGAGAGAGATAGTAGAGAGACAAACAGACAGGGATGGATAGATAGATGGATAGCTGGCTGGCTGGGCTAGATAGATAGCTAGATAGACAGACAGACAATAAAGACAGATAGTGATTGATAGACAGACAGACTGACAGACAGGTAGATTCATAGGTAGGCAGATTGATAGACAAGCAATATATTTTAAAACACTCTGTGCAAGTTAAGGCACTGAGGGATTAGTATGAAACACTCAAACTAGCCAGATGGTTAAGTAGAAGACAAGTCTACTTTATTTTCAATTTTAGACTCAGCAGGCAAGTGCCTCCTGATTTTTGGTTACCATAGACTACAGCTTTGAGGATCTTCGCCTGCCCTATCCCATCTGGTGGGACTCAGAAGAAGGGCCTTCTTCGAGGTGGCTCCCTCTCTCTGGAATATCATCCCCCTGGAGGTTAGACTGGCCCCTACTCTAATGCTCTTTCAGAAGGCCCTGAAGACGTGGTTCTGCCAAGCGGGCCTGGGGAACCCAGAGCGGGTTGGAGCCCATTAAATGGTTAGTGTGAGGGTGTGCTGTCACCAGGGTGAGAGGTTATTATTTTATTATTTTTCTTCTTATTTTTAAATTTTCTTTTATATGCTGTTGTGATATCCGTGTAAGCCACCTTGAGTCGCCATGTGTGAGTAGACAGTGATATAAATTTCTAAATAAATGAACACACAAATAAACAAACAAACCAGGCCATTACAATGTCCAATCCACAAGAGAATCAATCAGCTGCTCAGAATTTAAATATAGCTCCAAACGAACAACCAACCACCCAACCACCTGGGCGCACGAGACATTTATAAGCTAAAGAGAATTGGATGACACAATCCTGCTGATGACATTACCTAGTGTGGTAACGAAACGTTCAGAAAGTAAGTTGAAAGAAACTTAGAGAGCAAAACCACTGCCCAAATGGGCAGCCCTTGTTTAGTTAATATTAATGTTGAATGCAACTTACTGGAATGTTATCAATACGATTATCTTTCCAAACTTCCAGAAGAGCCACAACCATTTCTTCGAGTTCAACCTTAGACAAAACCCCGTCTCGATCAACGTCAAAAACCTTGAAGCAAACTGAAAGAGACAGAAGTGGTTATTCTAACAGTCAAGAACTGAACAGCCGATAGTGACTCAAAAGATTTTGAAGACTGAGATGAAACCAGAACTGGGTGGGTTTTTTTTTTTTTTTAACTTATGGATTGCGGATTAGAAAAGACGTGAAAGACTGGTTTTATATGCGGGAACCGCAACCAGATTCTTGTACGCACAAAGATGTGCAAAAGCTGAAAATGCCCATAATGAAGGAATGGATTGTGAAGATGACAGAATTAGCAGAGAAGGCAAAACTGACCGGTTTGGTCAAGGATAAAACAATATATATATTTACAAAAGGCTGGAAACCCTTGATAGATGTTTCACTGAAAATGGGGGAAAAAAGTGTAAATGGTGATTTCAAGATTTAACCATTGGAAAATAAAGACTGAACAGGGGGCTGAAAGGATCACTGTAATGTTAAGTAGGGAGGAGGGATAATCAGTTTGTTTATAACTGCTTTAAACTGCTTCTTTTGTTTGCTTATTATTATATTTTTATTCAGTCTGCAATGAACCACAATAATTGTCACTTTGAGATTAACTACACTGCTCAAAAAAGGGAACACTTAAACAACACAATGTAACTCCAAGTCAATCACACTTCTGTGAAATCAAACTGTCCACTTAGGTAGCAACACCGATTGACAATCAATTTCACATGCTGTTGTGCAAATGGAATAGACAACAGGTGGAAAGCATAGGCAGTTAGCAAGACATCCCCAATAAAGGAGTGACCACAGATCACTTTTCAGTTCCTATGCTTTCTGGCTGATGGTTTGGTCACTTTTGAATGCTGGCGGTGCTTTCACTCTAGTGGTAGCATGAGATAGAGTCTACAACACACACAAGTGGCTCAGGTAGTGCAGCTCATCCAGGATGGCACATCAATGTGAGCTGTGGCAAGAAGGTTTTCTGTGACTGTCAACGTAGTGTCTAGAGCATGGAGGTGCTACCAGGAGACAGGCCAGTACATCAGGAGTCGTGGAGGAGGCCGTAGGAGGGCAACAACCCAGCATCAGGACCGCTACCTCCGCCTTTGTGCAAGGAGGGACAGGAGGAGCACTACCAGAGCCCTGCAAAATGACCTCCAGCAGGCCACAAATGGCATGTGGCTGTTCAAACGGTCAGAAACAGACTCCATGAGGGTGGTATGAGGGCCCGACATCCACAGGTGGGGTTTGTGTTTGTAGCCCAACACCATGCAGGACGTTTGGCATTTGCCAGAGAACACCAAGATTGGCAAATTCGCTACTGGCGCCCTGTGCTCTTCACAGATGAAAGCAGGTTCACACTGAGCACATGTGACAGACGTGACAGGGTCTGGAGACGCCGTGGAGAATATTCTGCTACCTGCAACATCCTCCAGCATGACCGGTTTGGCAGTGGCTCAGTAATGGTGTGGGGTGGCATTTCTTTAGGGGGCCGCACAGCCCTCCATGTGCTCGCCAGAAGTAGCCTGACTGCCATTAGGTACCGAAATGAGATCCTCAGACCCCCTGTGAGACCATATGCTGGTGTGGTTGGCCCTGGGTTCCTCCTAATGCACAACAATGCTAGACCTCATGTGGCTGGAGTGTGTCAGCAGTTCCTGCAAGACAAAGGCATTGATGCTATGGACTGGCCCGCCCGTTCCCCAGACCTGAATCCAATTGAGCACATCTGGGACATATGTCTCACTCCATCCACCAACGCCACATTGTACCACAAACTGTCCAGGAGTTGGGGGATGCTTTAGTCCAGGTGTGGGAGGAGATCCCTCAGGAGACCATCCGCCACCTCATCAGGAGCATGCCCAGGCGTTGTAGGGAGGTCATACAGGCACGTAGAGGCCACACACACTACTCATTTTGACTTGTTTTAAGGACATTACATCAAAGTTGGATCAGCCTGTAGTGTTTTTTTTCCACTTTAATTTTGAGTGTAACTCCAAATCCAGACCTCCATGGGTTGCTAAATTTGATTTCCATTGATAATTTTTGTGTGATTTTGTTGTCAGCACATTCAACTATGTAATGAATGAAGTATTTAATATTTCATTCATTCAGATCTAGGATGTCTTATTTTTGTGTTCCCTTTATTTTTTTTGAGCAGTGTATTTCTCTCCATCATTTTTATTTCTAGGTTGCTGCTTTTAACTTTAAAAAAAATTTTTTTAACAGGATAATGAATTGCTGTAAAGAAACCCTACATTTTAAAAAGCAATTTAAAAAAAAAAAAAGCCCCAAAATGGAACCATTTTGGCTTTTAAACCTGAGCTAGTAATTATTCATTTTCTCAGATGCAATAGGAAAGTAGCTTGGGAAACTTACAATTGACAAGAGACACAAAAGATGAGTGTTCAAAGTGGAGAACTTGAGAAACTACAGTAAAAGGTTCAGATTAGTGCAAAGTTTAAGGTGCTGGATTAGAAACTGGGAGACAACGCGTTCCAGTTCCATTGTAGGAATGAAAGCCATCTGGATGACTTTGCACCCAGCACCAGGAGACGGTGATTTCTAGTCGTGCCTTAGGCATGAAAGTCATTGGGTGACTTTGGGCCAATCACCGGGAGATGGTGAGTTCTAGTCGTGCCTTAGGCATGAAAGTCATTGGGTGACTTTGGGCCAATCACCGGGAGACGGTGAGTTCTAGTCCTGCATTAGGCATGAAAGTCATTGGGTGACTTTGGGCCAATCACCGGGAGATGGTGAGTTCTAGTCCCTTAGGCATGAAAGTCATTGGGTGACTTTGGGCCAATCACCGGGAGATGGTGAGTTCTAGTCGTGCCTTAGGCATGAAAGTCATTGGGTGACTTTGGGCCAATCACCGGGAGACGGTGAGTTCTAGTCCTGCATTAGGCATGAAAGTCATTGGGTGACTTTGGCCAATCACCAGGAGACGGTGAATTCTAGTCCCTTAGGCATGAAAGTCATTGGGTGACTTTGGGCCAATCACCAGGAAACAGTGAGTTCTAGTTCTGCCTTAGGCTTGAAAGCTGCTCGGTAACTTTGGGGCAGTACCTCTCTCTCAGCCCAGCGATCTAGAGATGAAGCTGGGTTGTAGTTATGGGGAAAATACAAGAAGGGAGTGTTATAGATGCTATCTTGAGTTTAATGCAGACACTGGAAAATATATGGGAGGGAATAGCTGCAAAGAGGGCATAGTTAAAAGGACTCACAAGAGACCTTTTTGAAGAAGGCCTCCATTAGAGGGAGGAAATCTATTTCAGAGAGCGAAGGGACAGCAATACACCAGCACCAGAGATGCAATAAACAGTATAATCTGTTTACTCTTCTTTTTCCAAAGAGCAAATATTGGCATTTGCAACACATAGGCTCTCCACATACTCCATCCACGTATACACAAATGTCAGTACCATACACAGAGCTAACTGTTTGTGCTTATGAATATTTTATTAAAGAGAAATTAAAATCCAGCCAAAAACAAAAACAAAAAATGGGAGGTTATCGACTACCAATGAACCAGACAACCTCTTCCAGAAAATTGAGTGTAATTGACGTCAAATGAGAGTAACTCACAATAATATATTGAATTAACAGAGCTGGGAGATGATTAGGAATTAGCTTTTAAAAGCTCTCATTTCAAAACCATCATGGGAGATTATATTTCCTTAATGTGTGCATGCACCCATAGAGGAAAGAATAATTATAAAGGGAGGAAGGGGAATACAGGAGCCTTAAAATGCAGATTCGGGAGGCAGATGTGGAAAGGTTCTTTTTTCCTGAAAAAAGGAGGGAAAAAAGTGCAGGCACTAAACTTAGCTCTGTTTTTGCATATTATCCCTAAAGAATGAGAACTGATCAACTTCTACATCACTGTGTTTCTCAACCTAAACAACGTTGAGATGAGTGGACTACAACTCCCAGAATTCTCCAGCCAGCATGATCCCAAGAATGCCTGCTGGCTAGGGAATTTTGGGAGTTGAAGTCCCCTCAGTGTAAAGTTGGCTGAAGTTGAGAAACACTGTTCTACGTACCCAGGAGGAAACAGCAGCAAATGTCAACTCTTGAAAAAAAAAAAAAAAAAGGTATACCACAAATTTATGTCTGTGTTTGTGTGTGTCATTCAGATACTTTGACATTTCCAGGGAGTAAAAGCAATAAAATCACAGAAGAAGCAAGACAAGCTTAGAGCCCATCAATAAATTCCACTCATGTTATATTCGAAAGATGGTTTCCCAAAAGACACGAGCTTTAAAATGCCTCTCAAAGGCTCTGCCGTAATTCCAGCATGGGAAAATTTCTCACTTAGAAATAAGGATTATTTTTTTTTTTGCCAGTGAGAATAGAATAGAATTCTTTATTCGCCAAGCGTGATTGGACACACAAGGAGTTTGTCTTGGTGCAAATGTTCTCAGTGCACATAAAAGAAAAGAGACATTCGTCAAGAGCCAAGAATCATAAGGTACAACACTTAATGATAGTCATAGGGTACAATAAGCAATCAAATTATACTAGGAAACAGTCAATATAAATCGTAAGGATACAAGCCACAAAGTTACAGTCCTACAGTTACAAGTGGGAGGGGAGGGGTGATAAGGAGTGATGAGAAGGTTAATAGTAATAGTAGTGCAGACTTTGTAAATGGTTGGACAGTGTTGAGGGAATTATTTGTTTAGCAGAGTGATGGCTTTCGGGGAAAAACTGTCCCTGTGTCTAGTTGTTCTGGTGTGCAGCGCTCTATAGCATCATTTTGAGGGGAGGAATTGAAACAGTTTATGTCCAGGATGTGAGGGGTCTGTAAATATTTTCACAGCCCTCTTTTTCACTTGTGCAGTATGGAATAGCTTACCTCCTGGGCTTGTGGGTGCTCCATTACTGGAGGGTTTCAAAAATAGGTCGGACAACCATTTAGCTAGGATAGTATAAGGCTCATGCCTTGAGAGGGGGGTTGAACTAGAACAGGGGTCCCCAACGCCCCCAACCCCCGGCCCACTACTGGGCCTTGAGCCATTTGGAACCAGGCCGCGGAAGTGGATGGTAAGACAGCACAAGCACATCCCCAGTTGTGTGAGCAGTGGACAAACACATATGCATGCTCTATTTGTGACAGGTGCCCACAGCTCATGAGGAACCAGCCCCTCTCCCCCCTGGGGGAACTCTGGAGTAGAAGATGTCCAAGGACCCTTCCATCCCTATGATACTATGAGTCTATAAGTGTGTGTGTGGGAGAGAGAGAGAGAGAGAGACAGAGAGAGAAGAGAGACAGAGAGGGGAGACAGAGAGACAGAGCGAGAGGAGACAGAGAAAGTGAAGAGAGACAGAGAGAGAAGAGAGAGAAAGAGAAAGAGAGATGGCTGGGGCTGAGAGGGGAACTGGGATGTGCAAGAAGTGGGCTAGCGCACACACAGCCCTTGTGCAAGTGGTGGGCTGGCACGCACATGCACGAGTGCCTCCTGGCCCACCACCTGCCGGACCGTCACTCATACATGTTGAGTTGTGCATGCACATTCGCTTGGTCCGGCCAGCCCCTAGCAGAGTTCAAATAAGACACGCCCTGGGGATTGGGACCCCTGTAGTACCCAGTAAACCAGTAACCAGAAAAGACCAAGCCTCCACTCTCTTCTAGCACTGATGATGTTACCTAGTTTGCATAATAAAACGCCTACAAGAAAAATAACCAAGCTCAGAGGGTACCAAGGACCTCTCAGTAACCTGCAAAATTTTGCTGTTATTTTAAATTCCCCGGGTCTCCATGTAGGCCAAAAAAGCGGTTATGCCTCTGCATACGAGTGAAAGTGATTTGTATGGCTATTTTCTGGGGCTAAGACTGTGTGAGTGATCCATCCTAAGTGGAACCTGGGAACACTTGTAACACCTGAAGGGGTGCCTGGGAAGCCTCCTAGCCAGAGGTGGTATTCGGCAGGTTCTGACCGGTTCTGGAGAACCGGTAGTGGAAATCTTGAGTAGTTCAGAGAACTAGCAAATCCCGCCTCTGACTGGCCCCACCTCCAACTCTTCTCTGCCTCCCATTGAGTCTCAGCTGATCAGCTGAGTCTCCTTTGGTTGCCCTGCACAGGAGAACGGAGCTGGAAAGCAGGTTAGTGGGGAGGGGAGGGAATGGGGATTTTACAGTATCCTTCCCCTGCCACGCCCACCAAGCCACACCACGCCCACCAAGCCACGCCCACAGGACTGGTAGTAAAACATTTTGAATCCCAGCACTGCTCCTAGCCATACTCACATTTCTGCCGTTCTGCCAGTGGCCCTCTGCAGCAAGCTGAGAGCCCGCACGAGATTTCCTTGAAGTCTATGTGATTGTCGCGGTTTTCATCAAAGGCGTTAAACAGGCCTGCAAAGGGTCCCAAAGCAGTTATAGGTAGTGACCAATTTGCCAATCAAATCATATGGTTTCATTAGCTGAGATAGCAATAGCATTTAGACTTCTATACTGCTTCACAGTGCTTTATAGCCCCCCCCTCTAAGTGGCTTACAGAGTCAGCAAATGGCCCCCGACAATCTGGGTCCATATTTTACCAACCTCGGAAGGACAGAAGGCTGAATTAACCTTGAGCCGGTCAGGATCGAACTCCTGGCAGTGAGCAGTGAGTTAGCCTGCAATACTGCATTCTAACCACTGTTAAGATATTAGTGATATGATAATCATTTCAATTTTGAACTAATTGCTTAATATTAAAACAAACCTATAACTGTATATTTGATGTTGTAAGTCCCCCAGCGTCTTTTGGATGGCCATAATAACATCATCCAAAAATAGCAATAGCCCTTAGACTTATATACTGCTTCAGACTGCTTTACAGCCTTCTCTAAGCAGTTTACAGAGTCAGCACAATGCCTCAACCCCAAATCTGGGTCCTTGTTTTACCGATGTCAAAAGGATTGAAGGCTGAGTCAACCTTGAGACAGTCAAGATTGAACTGCTGGCAGTGGGCAGTGCAATACTGCCTTCTAACCACTGCACCACCATGGGATGAGACCCAGGTAGTCTTCAACTTACATTTGTTTAGTAACCGTTTCAAATTACAATGGCTGTAAAAAAAAAGTGACTTTTATGACTTGGTCTTTGTACTTATGACCATCACTGCATCCCCACAGGCATGTGATCAAAATTCAGGCGCTCGGCAACTCCATGTATTCAGGATGGTTGCAACATCCTGGAGTCAGGTCATCACCATTTGCAACCTTCCCAAACCTGACTTCTGGCAAGCAAAGTCAATGGAGGAAGCCAGATTTGCTTAACAACTATGTCATTCACTTAACAACTGCAGTGATTCACTTAACCACCTGGCCAAGAAAGGTTGTAAAATTGGATGTGGTTCACTGAACAGCCGCTGTGCTTAGCAATGGAAGTTCTGGTCCCAATTGTGGTCCTAAGGCGAGAACTCCCTGTGCTGAGTAGCCTACACACACTACTCAAGTGCACCCAAAGATGGAAATCTCCAGCCAGTCACCTATTCCAGGGAATCATGGTTTAATATACTGGGCTTTTTTTTCCCCCCTGTTCATTTCTTAGTCTAGTATTTGACCGGCATCTTACAAAAGGAGAAACGCAGGTGCCATATGCTCAGCCTTAACTGTTTCTCCATCGTTTTTATATTGATTTATTTTAATCATTGCAATTACCGAGTTTCTGATTGAATAATTTACAAAATAGGGCTCCTCCTGAGATTCTTTCCAGAGGGCAGCTGGTAAAAAATGACTCTCTAGTCTAGAAGGAGAGCAGGAATCCAGATGGAGCCAGCCACCCCAACTGCTCCTTGCTGGGTTTCTTTTCTCTTTCCCACTGTGCATTCATGTGTCAGTTTTGTTTCCATGTTTTTACTTCCATCATCCCAACTTTGGAACGCTTAGAAAGAAGAAGGATGTCAGGCCTAGGCCAGACCAGAAAACCAACTCCACAGGAAAACTTCAACTATGCTTTACTGAGGTTGGTTATAATTGAATTTTACCATCTGATGGTAATTGTTGTAGCCTGCCAGCACCCCGCGGAGCTGGTGGCAGACTTGGACAGTAAGGAGGTTGCGGGGCAACATGGGCCAGTCCTGGGGTCTGGGGAAGGCTCTGACAAGTGCTCTGCATCGGAGGCAGACGTAGGGCCAGGGCCGTCTGACAGTTATCAGCGGCATCCTGAATTGGAGATCAGTGGGGCAGAAGAACAGCTGGAGCCTGTTCCCAGTTTGCGCATGCACAGAGCTGCCAGGAGAAGGGAACAGTTAAGGAACAAGGATAGACTCTGGAGTAAAGGCTCAGATGGATGATAAATGGCCCCTCCCATAGGGCAGGGGTCTCCAACCTTGGCAACTTTAAGACTTGTGGACTTCAATTCCCAGAGTTCTTCAGCCAGCTGGCTGAGGAATCCTGGGAGTTGAAGTCCATAAGTCTTCAAAGTTGCCAAGGTGGAAGACCCCTGCCATAGGGAATAAAGAGAAGCAAAAGGAGAGTGGTGTTTGCAGGAGACAATTTGTTCAACTCATTAGAGTGAAGACCTGTTCCTGACTTCTTACCAAGTAATTGCTGCTACAGTGTAGCGTTTGGAAGATATCGGCCTGGCAACTCTCCAAGCCTTGATAAAGCTCTGTAGATGTGAAATCTCATGAAAGATTGCATGGACTTTGCTGGAGAGGAATTCCCTTTAACCTAAATAAAAGGGGTTTTATCGGACGAGGAGTCTGCTTCATGATCTTGGTCAGAACAGTAATGTCCCTTCTTTCCTTCATATACAGCAGGGTTCTCCAATCTTTCCGGGTTGATGGACCAGTGCAGGGAGGAAAGGGGGGAAGAGGGGATGGTTTTGTGTGAGGGGCAGGCGTGGTCTGGTTGCGAATAGGCCACGGCCTAGTGGTGGGCCATGGCCTACAGGTTGTGGACCCCTGAGATACAAGTAATCCTTGACTTACAACAGTTCATTTATTGACCATTCAAAGTTACCATACTTAAAGAACGGTCGTTCCTTTCTGTCTAGTTCAGGGGTTCCCAAACTTGACAATGGGCTGGGGAATTCTGGAAGTTGAAGTCCACAAGTCTTGAAGTTGGCCAGTTTGGAGACCCCTGGTCTTGGTGACAATTAACAATTCTTGTCTATTTCTGCTATGGTTGTCTCCCCTATCCACAACAAGGGGAAATTCGTGTTCAATTCGGTCGTCTCCAGATGGCTTATAACTACAATTCCCAGAATTGTCCCTCTCCTTTAGGCCTTTATGAAGTGGGTCACCTACATAAACTTTTAATGCAGTTGTTACAAGTTCAGTATTTGTTGCCTGTACAGAGATGAATTCTGAGATGGGACCAACCTCTAGGAGCATGCGTATTGGGACTGCTGGGAAACCTATACAATTTCGCTAAATACAGGTAGTCCTTGACTTACAACAGTTCATGTAGTGACCATTCAAAGTTACAACGGATCTGAAAAAAATGACTTATACGACTGTTTTCACACTTACGGTCGTTGCAGCATCCTTGGGGGGAGTGTCAAATGATCAAAATCCAGACACTTGGCAACTGATTCATATTTATGACGGTTGCAGAGTCCTGGAATCATGTGATCTCCTTTTGCAAGCTTCTGACAACTGGGAAGCCGGATTCACTTAACAACGGGGTTACTAACAACAACTGCCGGGATTCCCTTAACAACTGTGGTGAGAAAGGTCGTAAAACGGGGGCAAAACAGAATTAACATCTCTCTCACTCCACAACAGGGATTTTGGGCTCCGCAGTGGCCATATGTCGAGGGATCCCTGCATTGAAAGAAAACCAAGAAGAGCTAGATTGTCAACGAAATTTACATACCTTCGCTCAGGGATGGATGGATCGGAGGGGAAACCAGGAGGCCAAACGTTTCCAGATCAAAACGGCCTGTTCTTGATTGAGCTTTCAGGAGCCAATAGCGTTTCTCGAGGTCGATGATATCTGATTCTTCCACTGCATAAAAGCCAAGGCGATCAAAGTCAGACATAAATGAAAGCAGTGCCTTTAAAAGGGTGTTGTGTCAGCCACTTTACGCAGGCAACAAAGCTCAAAGGAGAATTCCAGGAATGCGGATTGCTTTTGTGGAATAAAAAACCCTTAATGGGAGGTTCGTAGTGCAGAGCAACCAGGTTTACTTAGCACCATTCAATATATTGAACAGGAAAACAGGCTAGGGCAGTGACGGTGAACCTAGGATGCCCAGGTCAAAAGTGACACACAACATTATTGTGCCTGTGTTCACTAATGTGTGACAGCAGCTATTCTCGAAAACACAACCTATTCTCATGTGATTTGGGGGCGGCTCTGCAAGAAGTGTTCTTTGGATGTCCCACAAGAAGGATGTGTTCTCGTACAGCATCCGGAGCCTTGGAAAATTACACAAGAGGGTAGACTTTTGGTGGTTTTCAAAGACTACAGGGGTTGTGAAAGAGCATTCTCCCACAACTTCTGGAAGAAGCCATTCCACTGATTAATTTTTCTCGCTGCCAGGAAATTTCACCGTAGTTCTAGGTTGGATCTCTCTTTGATATGTTTGCATTCGTTACTCCTTGTCCCATCAGAGATGGGATTCAGCAGGTTCTGACCAGTTCTGGAGAACCAGTAGCAGAAATTTTGAGTAGTTCAGAGAACCAGCAAATACCACCTCTGACGGGAGATTTTACAGTATCCTTCCCCTGCAATGCTCACCAAGCCACATCCACAGAACCGGTAGTAAAAAAAATTGAATCCCATCATTGCCTCAGGTGCTTTGGAGAATAAATCGACCCCCTCTTCTCTGTGACAGCCCCTTAAATAGCAATAGCACTTAGACTTATATAACGCTTCACAGGGGTTTCACAGCCCTCTAAGCAGTTTACAGAGTCAGCATATTGCTCCACAACAATCTGGGTCCTCAACTATGTATCAGAATGGTCAAACAAATGGCAACTTCAAATCTCAACAAATAAATGCTCTGTCTTACATATTGGCAAAAAAAAAATCAGAAAATAAAATACAGGTTGAATAGTCAAGACCTTGTTGATGATCCAGACTCTGTCAAGGACCTTGGAGTACTCATCTCTAATGACCTAAGTGCTAGAGCCCACTGTAACTACATAGCCAAAAAGGCATTTAAGAGTTGTTAACCTAATCTTACGTAGCGTTTTCTCTGGTAAGGTTACACTACTAACTAGAGCATAAAAAACATTTGCTAGACCAATACTCGAATACAGCTCATCAGTCTGGAACCCACATTACGTATCTGATATTAACACAGTTGAGAAAGTCCAGAAATATTTCACAAGAGTTCTCCACTCCTCTACTCATTGCAGAATACCTTAGGCCACCAGACTTGAAATTCTAGACCTAGAAAACCTAGAACTATGCTGCCTTTGGTCCGATCTAAGTATAGTATATAAAATCATACATTGCAATGTCCTACCTGTCAATGAATACTTCAGTTTCAACCATAACAATACAAGAGCACAATAGATACAAACTCAAGGTTAATCGCACCAAACTTGATTGCAGGAAATATGACTTCAGCAACAAAGTGGTCAATGTCCGGAATACTCTATCTGACTCTGTGGTTTCTTCCCCAAACCCTAAAAACTTTAACCTTAGACTATCTACTATCGACCTCACCCCTTTCCTAAGAGGTCTGTAGGGGGCATGCATAAGCGCAACAACGTGCCTACCATCCCCGTCCAACTGTTTCTTTTATATATATTTTTTATTTTTCTTATATGTATACATGTATTCATAACTATGTTTTTATTTATACCTATTATCTTGTAGGTAATTGACAAATAAAAATAAAATAAAATTTAACCAACATCGGAAGGGTGGAAGGCTGAGTCAACCTTGAACCACTCAGAATTGAACTCCTGGAGTGAGCAGTGAGTTAGCCCTGCATTACTGCATTCTAACCACTGTGCCATGGCTCTAAATATTGGAAGACTGCTATCATGTCACCCCTAGTCCTTAATTAGATTTGGCCAGGAGTTGGTAACCTTAAACAATCAAAGAGCCATTTGGACCTGCTTTCTACAGTAAAGGAAACACTGGGAGCCACCAAACCATTTTGACTCTGCCGACCTACCATTAAAGGTTCTGTTTTCTTCTGAAACTTTTCTTGGATTTATCCATAGTTGGCCTACCGAGGATTGAAAAGCTGAATCAATTGTTGTTGTGATGCATATTTTGAGTGACAGGGAGCTGTAGCAGAGGGAGGAAAGAGCCACATGTGGCTCCAGAGCCGTGGGTTGCCGACTCTTGGACTAGACTTACCCAGTTCCTGCAACCGTCTCTTTTGTTCCGGGGGACGAGGACGGGACAGGACACACCAGCAGAGTCATTAGGCATTTTCTGAACATTTGAAACGTGGAGTCTAGAACATTTTCCACCACTGACCTAATCCATAAAAACCATCAAATTGGAAGGCATCACTGAAGCTCTCAGATCTAATCCTCTTACTCAGTGAAGGAATCCAGGTTAAAGCAGTCATGATAAATAAATGGCCATCCAGCCGGTGTTTGGAAACACCTAGTGAAGGGACGCCCCAACCGTCTGGGTCAATTGGTTCTGCCGTCAGAGGCATATCAGTCAGAGGACTTTCAGAGACATCTGTATATACTTGCAGTATGTCAAGTCACCAAACAAGGCAATTCAGGAAAAAAAATATGTATGCACATCAATAATGACTGCTTTATTGATTCAAAGCACTGTGCATTTATCATTCAAAGGATCGTAAAAAGGGGCTGTAAATATTTCCTTTCAGAAGGGTATCCAAGGGAATACTGTTCAGAATACAGAATATGGAATAACACAGTTGGAAGGGACTTTGAAGGTCTTCTAGTCCAACCCCCTGTTTGAGCAGGAGGCCGTACACCATTCTGGACAAATGGCTGTCCAGTCTCTTCTTAAAAACCTCCAGTGATGGATCACCCACAAGTTCTGGAGGAAAGATGTTCCATCCATTGATCAAGAAATTTCTCCTTCATTCTAGGTTAGATGATAAACTTCCGTCCATTACTTCTTGCCCTGCCCTCAGGTGCTTTGGAGAATACCTCGATCTCTTCTTTTCTCTGCAGTCCCTCAAGCACATGTCCCCCCTAGTCCTTCTCTTCACCCTTATCCCTTCTTCTCTTAGGAGAACTATACTCCTCCTCTTCCTTTTTCAAACACTGAAGAACTTGCTCTGGGAAGAGGGAAATCTTTTGCACAAGGAATGGGGAGAAATGGATTTGGAACTCATTTTATCGCGTTCAACCACTCATTCATGTGCTAACATCATACAATTTTCGCACCACTTCAATTCTGTGCTGCCTCAGTGCGCTTAGAATAGCGTGCCTATGGAGATTCTCAGTCTCATCCAGGTCATGGTTGTCCCAAAGGTGCTTTTTTTTGGGGGGGGAGGGGGGGTTGAAGATGTTTTGCTTCTTATCCAAGAAGCTCCTTCAGCTCTGATTGGATGCAGGCAAAGGATGGATTTATATTCCTTGAAGGCAGGTAGTAACCTGCTAAAAGGATGCAAATGACCAGCTGTCTGCAAGGAGTATAAATCCTTCTATTCCCCACCATCCAGTCAGAGCAGAAGAAGCTTCTTGGATGAGAAGTGAAACATCTTCAAAGCAAAACTGGAAAGTCCAGTTGCCTCTTTGAAAAAAAGCACCTTTGGGACTTGGAATACCATGTTGCTTCCCAGAACTATAGAAACTGTGTCTGTATTTAGTTGTATTTCAT
Organism: Hydrophis major; assembly: GCA_033807585.1. Classification (NCBI taxonomy): domain Eukaryota; kingdom Metazoa; phylum Chordata; class Lepidosauria; order Squamata; family Elapidae; genus Hydrophis; species Hydrophis major. The sequence goes on from CM066328.1 coordinate 426,871,711, forward strand.
TGGTTTTTGTTTTTAAAGGCCCCATAGTGTCAGAAAATAACTCTTATCATTTCTGCCGATGCAGGCAAATAAAGCAGTATTTAACATACATTAGATACACAGGTGTGACCTTGAGAAATTAGGTAGCACAGATTGCACTGTGGCCTTCAGGATCTGGTACACCATTCCAAAAATGATGCATTTACCTTCAAGGAACTGCCAACAAGTGCCACCTGTGCGTAATACAAAAAGCATTTTTGGCTGTACAGTTTTTGTGCGCATAGAATTAAAGGAGCATCTTTTTAACTGGAGCTAAAATTTTCAGAGGCTTAAAATCCAATGTTATAGCAATTCTTGATAATACAGAGAGCCCCTGACTTATAATCATTTGTTTAGTGACTGTTTAAAGTTGAAATGGCATTGGAAAAAAAGTTACTTATGACAGACAGTTCACGCTTATAAACATTACAGCATTCCCCATGGTCACGTGATCAAAATTCAGAGGCTTGGCAACCGACTCATATTTATGACCGTTGCTAAGAGATCCCCTTTTGTGACCATCTGATAAGCAAAGTCAAAGGGGGAAGCCAGAATTCACTTAAACAAACTGTGTTACTAACTTAACAACTGCCATGATTCAATTAACAACGGTAGCAGGAAAGATCGTAAAAGGGGACAAAATTCATTCAACAACTGTCTCGCTTAGCAACATAAATTTTGGGCTCAATTGTGGTCATAAGTTGAGGACTACCTGTATCTCAAACCTGTCCTGTTTTTCCAAACATTCATAGATAGCAGAATGTCAGTGAATATGTCTAAACCTGAAAGTGAAGCCAAGAGAGGACACAGCTGGCTAATATTTGGATAGATGACTTCAAGCAAATCTTAGGGATATAAGAATTTGTAAAAAGGATCAAAAGCTGCTCCATTTCCACGGGGCTGCCAAGAAAATGTCAAACGAAATGAAGTTGCAGGGAATTTCAGCTTCACTTGATAAGACTTGAGCTTTTTATGGGGCTTATAGATTTATTAGAGTGCTTTGGGCAAAATAACTTCCTGAAATATTTAAAATGAAAATAATGACCTTTAAAAAAAGAAGACAACTATAAGCCTCTGTCTTTTGTTAGTAAGTAGATGCATAACTGCCCAGTCAGAACTACCCTAAAATATTTTCTCCCACAGCAGGAACCCCTTTCCCATTTGAGAAGATTAAGAAGAAGAACCTTAAACTCTTTCCAGACAGTATTTTGTCAGACTTTATGCCAATAAAACGCTAGAATTGCTAATAAGTATGTTGAGAGCTTGCTTAACAAACAGGCAAGAAAGTCACTGTATTTTTCAGGTTTTAGAATGGTTAAATAATACAGGTAGTCCTTGACTTACAACCATTCTTGTAGTGACTATTCGAAGTTACAACGGCACTGAAAAAAAGTGATTTACGACCGTTTTCACACTTTATGACCACAGCAGCATTCCCATGTTCAGGTGATTGAAATTCAGATGCTTGGCAACCCGACTCATATTTATGATGCTGGCTGTGTCCTGGGTCACACAATCCCCTTTTGTGACCTTCTGACTTGCAAAGAGAATGGGGAAGCCAGATTCACTTAACAACCGAGTGACTAACTTAACAACCGCAGTGATTCACTTGACAGCTGTGGCAAGAAAAGGTTGTAAAAGAGGGTAAAATTCAATGAAACATTTAGCTTAGCAATATAAACTTTGGGCTCAATTGTCATCGTAAGTCGAGGACTACCTGTAGCTTGTCTTTAAAAAAAGAAAAAAAACTGGGAATCTGGGCAGTATGACTTACAGGGAAAAAACCTGGTACCCTTTTGTAGAATTTGGGATTTATCCCAAAATGAGAGGTGCCATGGCATTTTCCTCTCACTGCCTTATAAAAACACTTAAGACTGGTACAGATGAAAGATTTCTCAATGCTTCGGAACAAAGTGGGGTATATTTAGCACGGCCATTCGTGATCTCATTACCAGATGGCCTGAGTCCTTAAATCAACGCCAGTTTCATGATAGGATTTGACTTCAGCTCTTTGGAATGGTTAGCGCCACGAAACAAGCATGTGCAGAGGATCGAGTGGCAAGCTGAGAGGCAGTCTCAAAGTCTTGCTTTGAGACTTTGTGGTCTTTGTTCCATGGACAACAATTTATTTATTAGTTTATTAATTTTATTTACTGCTTATCTGACTGTGGGGGCTGGTCTAGGCGGCTTACAATAATAAAAATTGAGAAATGAAGAGGGAAGTTAATCAATTTGCAGAATAACAGAGTAGGAAGGGAGGTCTTGGGAGGTCTCCTAGTCTGATTCCTTGCTTAAGCAAGAGACTCCATATCATTCCGCCTGTGGTTGGACCTAAGCGTAGTACCCAAAATTATCTGCTACAATGTCCTGTCAGTCAATGACTACTTCAGCTTCAATCACACCAATACAAGAGCACACAACAGATGCAAACTCAATGTAAACCGCTCCAAACTTGATTGCAGAAAGTACAACTTCAGCAACAATGCCTGGAGTGCACTACCTGACTCTATTATTACATCCTCTAACCCCCCACTCCTTTAACTTTAATCTATCCATTATTGACCTCACCCCATTCCTAAGTGGTCTGTAAGGGGCATGCCTAAGTGCACCATCGTGCCTCCTGTCCCTGTCCTATTGTCCCCATTTATTCATACCTATTTCCTGTATTTATACTCATGTCTATTCTTATACCTATTATCTTGTAAGTGATTGACAAATTAGATAAATAAAATAAAATAAAATAAATTCCAAATAAGCGGTTGTCCAATTTCTTCTTAAAAACCTCCAGTGATGAAGATGTGCCCAAATGAGGAATATCTTCAAACAAAACTGACCTAGAGCATTGCATGTGTCACAACCATATCCATGGGAGAAACTGCAGTAAAGGAAGACCAAAATGACTGGCAAGCCACTAATATGTAAAAAGACAGCAAAACCCACTCCCTTCTAGCACTGATGATGTTACTGAGTTGGGTAATGAAACGTCTGCAAGAAAACAACCATGCTCAGAGAGCACCAAGGACCACATCTCTCTCTCTCTTCCTTTATTTCTGTCTGTCTGTCTATCTATCTATCTATCTATCTATCTATCTATCTATCTATCTATCTTCCATCTATATCATAATTTTTCATTTGCCTGCCTAATCAAAGAACCACCAAAAACTCTCTCCACCAACACTGACAGGGCAAACCACTAGTATGTAAAAAGACAGCAAACCCACTCCCTTCTAGCACTGATGATGTTACCTAGTTGGGTAATAAAACATCTGCAAAAAAACCCACCAAGCCAGGGAGCACCAAGGACTCCACCAAAGACCAAAATATAAAACTAGGGACAAAGATTAGGAAGGACTATATGACTAGGGCAAAAATTACAATTGCATTTGCTCCTTTCCCAAATCGCTAAGATTTCGACCTTCTTGTGAAAAATCTCTCAAGCTCTTCTGGCTGTTTTTAATTTTTGTTCCTTTTTAAATACTTGAGAGTCCTTCGGGGGGAACCTTCCAAATGTCATAACATCCATCTTTGCCCTTGGACTAATGGAGCTTCAGCTAAAAAACAAGTTCAGCCATTAATCTCAGTGGGTTACCTTGGTGATTGACCACAGGAAGTCTTTGACTTAGGACCACAATTGAGTCCAAAATTTCATTCGCTAAGTGAGGCGGCTGTTAGGGGAGTCACACCCCATTTTACAACCATTTTTGCTAAGGTTGTTAAGTGAATCACTGCAATCTAGCGAATCAGGCAGTCGTTAAGCAACCCTAGTTTCCTCTATTGACTTTGCTTGTCAGAAACTCCCTGGGAAGGTTGCAAACGACAATCCCAGGATCTCAAGATGCTACACTCATCGCAAATATTGTACATGCTATTTTCTAAGCTTCGGAATTTTGATCCCGTGTCTATGGGGATGCTGCAAGAGTTATAAGTCACTTTTTTCAGTACCGTTGTAACTTCGAACAGTTGGTAAATGAATGGTTGTAAGTTGAGACCTATCTGTATCTTCAACGCTTCCTACCTGCTTGTTGCCTGCATGTCAGTGGCACATTAGGTGCAATTAAAAAAAGAAAGAAAGAAACTGGCTCAACTTGTCTTCCTCTGGTTTTATGAACGGTTTAAAGCAGTTCTCTAGCAACATATCCATACATCAGCTTTGTGGTCCCCTTTTATTGGCCTTTCCCTTTAAGACAGGGTTTCCTAACCTTAGCAATTTTAAGACTGAGGACGTCAATTCTCAGAATTCCCCAGACCAGGATGGTTGGTTGGGGAATTCTGGGAACTGAAGTCCACATATGTCAAAGTTGCCACGGTTTGGAAACCACACTTTAAGACAGGAGTGTCAAACTTGATTTCATTGAGGGCTGCATCAGGGTTGTGTTTGACCTTGAGGGGCCGGGGTGTATGTGTCTGGCCAGGGTGGGTGCGGCCAGCTTGATGTCACTCATGTCAGGGACACCTATGGTGGCCCAAACACTCTGCCAGCGAAAATGAGCTCCCGATCTCTGTTTTCGGCTGCAATGGCCTCCTGCAACCCTCTCCCAGAGAAAATGGAGCTTGGGAGGTCTGCACTGGCAGTGGCACCTCAGGACAGTCTTTAACTATTTCCAGGGCAACCCTGCAGCCTGGACCCAGCATTCCGTGGGCTAGATACAGCCACAGGTGGGATTCTACCAGTTCGCACCTATTCACTAGAACCGGTTGTTAACATTCTAAGCAGTTCGGAGAATCGGTTGTTAGAAGAAATTACTGGACTAATCCTGTAAGGAAGGCAGGAAGGAAACATTCTGGTGTTGTTGCTCACAGAAACTGCCCCTCCGTTAACCCTTATTACATACTTGGCAGCACTAGATTTCCTGTCTCAGGAATGTTAAGCCTGGGTTCCCCAACCAGGGTTAAGGAGACAAGCTAAACAGAATGTGCAGCGTTAGTCAGATAGGCACACAGATAAATGTGTGAGATAAGTTTGTATGTTTATTAACATACAGTAAAAATAACAGATACGCTTGTGCTATCAAAATATATAGTTTATTCCCTTTAGAATTATAGCATAGTCTAAATAACAGTCCATTAGTCATGTATTGTTTTAATCAATCCATTCAAGGATATTCAATTAGCAAAGTCCATGTAGAATATCCAATGTCAGTTCACTTACAATAAATCAGTCCTCTCACCGTTGATAAATCAACAGTCCTTTCTCTCTCCCGTTCCAGTAGGGGAAAAAATGCAGTCTTCAGTCTATCCAGTAATTAGGGATCATCAAAGCCAGAGAGAGCAAGCTGATGTTCCTTGCTTCTTTTATGGTGCTTTTACAACCACTCCCTTAATTACATTCTTACAGTTAAAGTTACAGACACTTTAACTAACAAACCATGATAACATATTTATTATTTTACCTAAACCAGTTAGGGTAAACAATGTTATCCCTAACAAGGAACATCTCTGGAGTTTTTTTCCCCTCCTTTGCTGGTACTTTGCTTATGTGGAGTGACCATTCAAAGTTACAATGGCAGTGAAATAAGTGACTTATGACCATTTTTCACACTTACGACTGTTGCAGCATCCCCACAGTCATGAGAGGCCAGGTGAGGAGATGCGTGCCTCGATTTGAGTGATATTGAGTTGTCCACACCAAGCCAATAACATGACCAACAAGCCATGCCTACCCAGTCATATGACTACCAAGCCACACCCACAGAACTCGTTGTTAAAAAATTTGAATCCCATCCCTGGATACAGCCCACAGGACTTAAGTCTGACATGCCCTATTGTTAGGAATGTAAGTCACCTAACAACTATTTGGGTTGAAAATATATAAGCCAGGATAAACATTTTAATACTGTAGCTTTAAGAAAATCCTAAAACTGTAATTGGATGTGGTTTCTCAAATGGCCATAAGATGGAGCCAGAAACCTGGGTTGTTTTAGTCTTAGTCTCAGAAGAGAGCGTGTCTCAGTGAGTCTCTGTTTCCTTCTGTTGGAGAGTATTGCCATTCCTCCTAAATGGAATGTTATTCTTGGATTTGATGTAAGTCTGTTACTGAACTGTTTTTGATATTGGACTTTGTTATTGGATTATCCCTGGACTAAAAACTGACTGATCTTACCTGTGAATGACTTTGGAATGTGTTTGAACTTTGCTATTGAAAATAAAAACCTACATTTACTGTACAGTGTATCTGTGTGCTGTGTGTGTATTATTCAACACTTCTCTCACTATGTCTCCCTGTATGCGCTCATTCTCCTAACGGGGAATTACCTCAACACCTATTTTAAGACATTTAGGAGGCTTTAGACCCCTCTTCTCCTTTGTTTTGAGTTCAAATTGTGGTGCTGCAAATCCTGACTGTTTTTTGGAAGGACAGATCCTGAAGCTGAAGCTCAAATATTTTGGCCACCAAATGAGAAGAGAGGACTCACTGGAGAAGACCCTGATGTTGGGAATGATGGAAGGAAGAAGGAGAAGGCAGAGAATGAGATGGGTAGTGTCCATTGATGCAACGAACCTGGATTTTGGCAAAGTCTGGGAGACAGTGGAGGATGGGGGGGACTGGTGTGCTGTGGTCCAGTGAAGAGTTGGCAACGACTTCGCAAATGAATGACAACAACAGCACCTCTGCTTGTCAAGCAATAGGGATGTCAATGAAATGGGATGTGTGTTTTTCTATTTCCGGTGGTGAGGCCACGTTTGCTAGCATTGGTCAGAACAGAATGTGAAAAGTTTTAGAGTTTTATTCCAGCCTTGAATAGGGAGTTTATTTGAACTGTGTTTTGAAACAATGCGTTTCAACGTTGACTGGCCTGGTGTGAGGTTGTAGTAGGCTGTGGCATCCATAAAGCAACTCAGCTCTGGAAACACAGGTTGTGTTTTGACTTTCCAACTCTGCAAACAGCCACCTTGAACTTCAAAAAGGTTCAGTGGGGGGAAAAAGAAATCTACTAATCATAGTGATTGATGGTTTATCTCTGAAGAGAACAGAGTAATTAGCATGATTATACCAACCAGAGATGGTAACTCAAAATACTAAATTTTAAAAAAATCAAAGGATGGATTGCATGCTGTGGTGGGTGCTATGTTCATCCACTGTTGCATAAAGCTGTTTTGTTTAATGCTACTTTAATTCATCTTAATATAACCCAATCTTAGGAAAGAAAATAAGGTTTTATCGCTATCTCTTATCAGGCAGAGTGCAAAACAGTAAAGTCAAAGAAACCAACTATGAGTCAAGCTGTCGTCTTCAGAGGAATTACTAATAAGTGTGAACATTTGCCACTTTCTGACAATGACAGCCGAAGAGCTCCGCTTTTTGGATGAAACTCCAATTCACGTAAGTGAAATCGGCTGTTCCCGCTAGGCAAAAATCTGCAACTGAAAAAAACATTCAGCTGATTGCACAAAATTGCCCGTCAGCGCTTGTCATATTCAGAGTATTGATTATAAATTAAGCAAGCAGTCATTTCCAACAGTGGTAACTGATGGCTAGGTGCTTTTCAGAACTTAATGGTAAATCTTCCAAATAAAAAATACAGACAGTCCTTGACTTACGACTTATGAGATTCTCAGTCATCCAGATCATGGTTGTCCCAAAGGTGTTTTTTCAAGAGGCAACTGAGCTTTGTTTTTGCTTGAAGAAGTTTCGCTTCTCATCCAAGAAGCTTCTTCAGTTCTGACTGAATGGTATGGAAAGGGAAGATTTACTGAGCAGCCTTCTCTCAACAGAAGGGGAGGGATACGACACCACTTGTCTCCTGTCTACAACACAATTCTTTCAGCAGTCCCTAAAAGGCCCCACACCCATTTGCACTCTGATTCAGGTGACCCTGAGGACACAGATAAACCTCCAAGTGGCCTCAATGACTCTCAGAGAGAGTGCTAACAACCAGATGACTCCAAGGGATATAAATCCTTCCATTCCCCACCATTCAGTCAAAACTGAAGAAGCTTCTGGATGAGAAGGAAAAACAAAGAAAGTCCAGTGCCTCTTGAAAAAAGCACATTTGGGATTATGACTGGTTTGTTTTGCAACCATTTGAAGTTATGACTGACCCTCCAAAAGATATTTAGGACCAGTTTCGAACTTCCAATACCCTCCCCACAGTCATATGGCTGCATTTGGGGTACATCCCATGGTCACATGACTGTGATTTACAACATTTTTGCCAGAAACTGGGGTTTATTTCCTGTTTCTGGCAAAAAAACAAAAAACATCCAAAAAACCCAGCAAAAAATTACTTTATAAGCATTTCCAAAAATTTTTGTAAAAATTGGATTGGTTGTGCGATGATCTGCTATTGTTTCTTTTTGTTTTTCTTATATGTATCCATTTCATGTATTCATAACTATGTTATACTTATACCTGTTACCTTATAATCGTTTGACGAAATAAATAAAATAAAATAAATAAATAAATATATGACCGTTACGGCTTATGTCCGTAATTGCCAGGCTCAATTATGGTCATGAGTCAACGACTATCTATAAATATTTAGGGTGGTAACTCCATTAATGTCTAGGAAATTCTGAATCCAGGCAATCCAAAATCTACAGTAAGGAAAAAAAAAACATTTCAGCTTGCAGAATCTTTGCAAACTAATCAGGTCTACATTGGTGCTTATTTTGAATAATTCATCCAGCATTTATGTGAAGAGCCAACAAATCGCACAAATTTACTGCAAGTGGTTCAATGCTCCCTGGGGTTCCTGAGATTTAAACAGGTCTCACATTCCCAAATATTGTTCCTTTTTTTTTTTTTGGCTAGTTCTGACAGCTGGACGACAAAGCTTCAAATCAGGGTAAAGGGGAGGGAGAGAACTAAGACCCTTAGCAAACTAAAATTATTATCACCAAAAGAATCGTTTACACCTTTTCATGAAATCTCAGCACATAAGTCTTCTGAAAATACCAACCACTGTTGAAAATAAGATATTTATTGAGCAGGAAACATTTCGTACGAAGACAAGAATCTACCCACTCCCTTTCCCACAATTAGATGAGCTTCTTACACAAATCTAGATTCTAGGAAGACAAGATTCTTGTTTTAAAAAAGAAAGAAAGAGGATAAGCAGGAGCTACCAATGGTTGCAGGCCTCTCTCCCTCAGCTGCTCTCCTTCATCCCAGCTGCTGCCCTGGTTAACTTTAACTATTTATATACCAGTTTACAGTATAGAATACAGAATAAGAGTTGGAAGGGACCTTGGAGGTTTTCTAGTCTAACCCCTTGCTCAGGAAGGAGACCCTCTATCATGTCAGACAAAGGGTTGTCCAATCTCTTCTTAAAAACTTCCGTGTGAAGCATTCATAACTTCGGCAGTCAAGTCGTTCCATTGATTAATTGTTCTCACAGTCAGGAAATCCCTTCTTGGTTCTAGGTTGAGTCTCCCCTGGATTAGTTTCCATCCGTTGCTTCTCGTCCTGCCTTCAGGGGCTTTGGAGAATGGGTGTGACCCCATCTTCTTCGTGGAAGCCCCTCAAATATTGGAACATTGCTTATTATGTCACCTCTAGTTCTTCTTTTCATTTAAACTCAGGAAAACCCAATTCCTGAGACCGTTCATTCTTCATATGTTTTATCCTCCAGTCCCCTAATCGTTTTGATTGCTGTTTCTAGAATCTCAACATCTTTTTTATATCATGGCGACCAGAACTGGGTGCAATATATTCCAAGGAGGATCTTACCAAGGCCTTATAAAGTGGGATTAACACTTCACATGAACTTGATTCCATGCCTTTGTTTATGCAGCCAAGGATTGTATTGGCTTTTTTGGCTGCCGCCGCACATTGCTGGCTTATATTTAAGTGATTGTCTCCAAGAACCCTCTCACAGTTACTACTATTGAGCCAAGTACCACCTATTCTATACCTTTAATATGATTCCTATCCTTTCCCTCCTCTCCCCACTTCTCCTTCCCCCGTCTTCCCTTCCTCTTCTCCTTCCTTATGACTTCTTTCTGCTGCATTATCAACCAGTTTCATAACCCACTTTCTCTTCCCTTCCCAAATTTTCCCTGTCCCCAAACTATTTCCAAAACTCTACCCTATTCTCTTAATTTTTTTGCTGAAGGAATGGAGAGAAATGTTATGCACTCATACGCATGAGTGAGTTGGCGTGTAAATGAGCACATGCACGTAGTTATTATGCTTCTATCTATATATATAAAAGCAAAATACCACTCAAGCATCATCACAAAATCTCCAGAACCGTAAAGCCTACAAACTTGAAATTTGGCACATATGTTCCTCTTGGCTTCTAGGGGCTCACTAAGAAAGGAGTTTTCGAAATGGCCATCAGAGCTATTAGTATTTCTTATATTATTATTATTAACACGCTCTGATGCTAAGGAGTTCTACTCCCCCTCCCCACCTGGAAAGAAATCTCTTCCAAATGCAAAACACCAGCAGAGGAGAGAAGTTTCATTTTCAGTTTTAGTTTCACAGCACCAAGCAGCTTTAGTATAGAACAGTTGAGCTAAGCCACGCCCAGGCTCCTTGCTATCTCCTTCTTGCTCACACAGCAAATACTATTTCACTTTCCAAACAGCCCTCAACTCTCTCACACACTGACAGGACGCTAGCCAGATGAATACCAATGCATGCTGGTAGGCAGAGGCAGAATTCCCCCCCACCCTTATTTTCCTCCAAAAAAACTACGCCCGACCACATAGTTTCGTAGCGAAGCACGGATATTGAGATAGTCCTTAATATAGATTGATCTGTCTGAAAGTGAGTGGTGACAGATTCGAGGGCTCAATTTTATAAACTGGATACATTTGTAATAGAGGCTTTGATTTAATCCCACATTGAACACTTTACATTCTTCTTGCCATGTTATCATTGCTGTATTTATCTAATCCCTGTTATCCAGTGGTTACTAATATGCATATGCAAACAAAAAAATTGTCATTTGTGCATGTTTATGCAAGGGACTGGAGAAATCTCCAGAACCTGGTTCAATGTAGATTTGCAAACTTTAGGTTGATACAGAGAGAGGAAGCCGGGCACTGCAAAAAAAATATGTCTACATGTATATATTTTATTCTTTCTTTTATGGGAGTTATCATCTTAAATTTATTTTCCTTTAGGGTAACTGTTGTATCCAGTTCTCAGTAGTTCTAAGATAAAATAGATCTCATTCAAAGGGTCAGAACCCTGACCAGCCTCTTGCAATGTTCATCCAGCAGGTGATAACGTTCCTTAATTTTAAAACACGCTACTTCTGAGAAGCCCACCGTCTCAGCCATATCTCATGCAGATATGTGTAACACGGGGTAACATAAATTCTGCATTCTTTTGAGCAGCAAGTCAAAATATATTGGGGGGTTTTCTATTGGCCATGGCATTTTAAATGGATTGCTTACTTTGCTGGTTGAACAGTCGTAACCCCCAATTGCACTGATTTAATTTTTATGGCCAAAATATGTTATCTGCTTCAGAAGGGTGTGTGTGTGTGTGTGTGTGTGTGTGTGTGTGTGTGTGTGTGTCGAGAGGGAGGGAGGGAGGAAGGGGGAGAGAGAGATCCCTGAAATGCCTCACGGTTGAAGATGCTTAAATGGGAAATGTTAAAATAAGTGAATAAGACACAGTCGGCAGCAGGGTCTAAAACTAACTTTGCAGTGGTCCATCCAACTCTCCTGCTTGAGCAGGGGGTTGGACTAGAAGGCCTCTCAGGTCCCTTCCAACTCTTATTCTGTTATTCGATATTTATCTGCATTTCACTTGGATTTGTCTTCAGAACAGACAATAATATAAGAATCTCTCTTCATTATATACCCATAGCAATAGGCCCGTGAGGTAGGTTGGAATGGGAAATAAGTCCAAAGTCATTTCATGAGTTTTCACCAATTAAAAATGGAAGCAGTGAATTAAAAACAAAGCAAAGCAAATGCAATTACAGTCCAAAAGCATGACTAGATAGCCAAGGAATCATATTGACATCCAGATAGGAAATTCCACCTGACCTGCAAAGTTAAGCGATCAATTTAAAATGCCCCAATCTGATGAACCAGCCCCAAAACTAATGAGAAAAAACAGGTTTTTGTTACTTTTCTGAAGGCCAAAGAGAAGGATTCTAGGGAAGTAAGGGAAGGAGAACCTTTCAAAGGTAACAGAGTTGAAATGACACACCTCCTGATTCCATCAGATGACACTGTTTTAGAGAAAGCACCTAAAATGTTTGCCTATCCTATGACAGAACCACCCAACAGCACCATCTCAGCTAGAGGTTTCCAAAGGGAAGTATTTAAACCTTTTCCTCCTTTCTAGCTCTCCACGCTAACTCTAACTCTGAAATCCCTCCCAACTGTCTTTCAATTGCTTCTGAACAGCACTTTGAATCCCGCTGGCCTCTTTTTAAAACTTTTACACATTGCTTTTTTCCTTTTTAATATTTCATTATGCACCACCCAGAGTCCCTCAATGAGAAAAAATGGGCACTTCCAAAACGTGATGAATAAATCAATAAAATAAATCAATGCATGCGCACTTGTGACAAAAACCAAACTAAAGCTGTTTAAACCACCTAAATATTTCCATTTTTTTTTTTCAAAAGTCGACAGGACTTTCATTGTTTTGGCTTGAAGAGGTTTTGCTTCTCATCGAAGAAGCTTCTTCCGTTCTGACTGAATGGTGGGGAATGGAAGGATATATATTCCTTGTGGTCATCCTTCCGTTCCCCAAAATTCAATCCGAACAGAAGAAGCTTCTTGGATGAGAAGCAAAACCTCTTCAGGCAAAAACAAGCAAAGCCCAGATGCCTTTGGAAAAATACCTTTGGAAGTAAACATTGTTTTCCTTGTCCGACATTACTGTAGGCACTCATTTCAAAAATTACCCAGATACCCTGTAGAGAGCATCCAGTCCTTTTTCCACCTGCTCCTGGTTCAGAGACAATACGGTAACTTTGCATTTCCCGGCAATTCACATACAATCCATCTGTGATAAGTTGATCTGTCTTCTCCCATTTCAACTCTCCCATCCTGCTTTACCTTCCCCTCTCCTTCACACTCATCCACACTCCCGTTTCATGCTCAGTTGTTCTACCCACCTAAGGGCACAATTCTCTTTGGTGTGCAACAGTAGCAGCATACCATATTCCTGACATTTTTTCCAGCTCCGGCTTGTACCACCAACACTCAACCGGGTATGGATTCCCAGCCGAGTCCAGTTGTCCACCTTTCTCTTGGCCCATCAGGCAGTCTGGATCCGCTCCCCAACTAGCTCTGCCATTTGTTCGCTTTTCAAAGAAGCAGCTCATTAAAGGATCCAGGCCACCAGTTCTTCTTAAAGGAGCACGCTCTGTCCCCGAAGGTAAGAGGATAGGATCAGAATAAATCCCGTAAGAAGGGTTTGGCTGAGTTGAAAAGCTTCCTGGAATACAGCTAGTCCTCGACTTACAGCCAGTTCCTGTTGTCAAGCCACACATCTGTTAAGTGAGTTTTGCCCCATTTTACCACCTTGTTGTTAAGTGAAGAGAGTGTAATACAATCAGCACAAGAACTGGAGATCCTCCATGACTTTGTGTACCTTGGCTCAACTATCTCCAACACACTCTCTTTTAGACACTGAGCTGAATAAACGTATTGATAAAGAGGCCACCACATTTTCCACACTTACAAAGAGAATATGGCTTAGTAAGAATCTGATGGAACATACAAAGATTCAGGTCTATCGAGCTTGTGTCTTGAGTACACTCTTGTGTACTGCAGCGAGTCTTGGGCCCTTTATGCACGACAGGAGAGAAAGTTGAGCACCTTTCATATGCGCTGTCTCCGACGTATTCTTAGCATCCCCTGGCATGACAAAGTTCCAAACAGCCCTGGTATGACATCTTGGAACATGCTGGAATTCCTAGCATGGATGCACTATTGAAACAGCGACTTCTACACTGGCTTGGGCATGTCATGAGGATGGCTGGGGGGTGGATTCCGAAAGACCTCCTGTATGGGAGAATTAGTGCAAGGAAAGCGCCCTAGAGGGAGACCCTAGCTGCAATATAAGGATATCTGCATGAGGGATCTAAAGGCCCAGGAGAGACATGATATCAGTCTTCCAATATTTGAGGGGCTGAGAGGAAGGGATTAAGCTATTTTCTAAAGCACCTGAAGACCAGACAAGAAATAATGGATGGATACTGAACAAGGAGATGTTCAACCTGGAAATAAGGAGAAACTTTCTGACAGTGAGAACGATCAATCTGTGGAATAGATGTTGCCTTTGGAAGTTGTGGGAGTGCCATCACTTGAGACTTTCAAAAAGAGACTGGACTGCCATCTGTCAGAAATGGTGTAGGGTCTCCCGCTTGGGTCAGGGGTTGGACTAGATGACCTGTAGGGTCCCTTCCAACTCTGATTATCTGTTATCTGGCCTTGGGAATGGACACCAACAGCTGGGAAACCTTGACCTCTGATTGTTCAGCTTGGAGGCTAAAGACGCAGCAAGACCATCTTCCATTCGAAGGGACACTCGTTCGGCAGGTGGAGGCAGAGAGGCCGTCCCAGAACCAGCAAAATCCGGGGGCTGGACAGGGGACAGACTGTATCTGTCCTCAGTGTGGAAGGGATTGCCACTCTCGAATTGGCCTTTTCAGCCACACCAGATGCTGTTTCAGGACCTCTTTTCAGAGCACGATCCCATAGTCCAGTGGTGGCTAACCTTTTTCAGCTCCCGTGCTGAAAATTGTGCATGCGCAATCGCGTGCCAGCACCCAGAAGTCAATGAGTGCTGGGCCCCTCACGCCCCTGAGCATGTGTGCGCCCCCTGTGCACACCGTGCATCTCTGTGCATGCATGCACGATCCCCCCCACAACTTCCAAGGGCAACTTCTGTTCCATGGGTTGATTGTTCTCACTGTCAGAAAGTTTCTCCTTATTTCCAGGTTGAATCTCTCCTTGTTCTGTTTCCATCCATTATTCCTTGTCTGGCCTTTAGGTGCTTTAGGAAATAGCTTGACCCCTTTCCTCTCTGTGGCAGCCCCTCAAATATTGGAAGATGCTCTCCTGTCTCCCCTGGTCCTTCTCTTCCCTAGACTAGCCAAGCCCAGTTCCTGCAACCATTCATTGTATGTTTTAGCCTCTAGTCCGTTAATCATCCTGGTTGCTCTTCTTTGTACTTTTTCTCGAGTCTCAACATCTTTTTTATAATGTGGTGACCAAAACTGGATGTTGTACTCTAGGTGTGGTCTTACTAAGGCTTTATACAGTGGTATTAGTACCTCACTTGATCTCGATTGTATCCCTCTGTTAATGCAACTTAGAATTGCATTAGCTTTTTTGGCTGCTGCTGCACACTGTTGTCTCCTATTTAGCTGGTTGTCCACTAAGACTCCAAGATCCCTCTCCCAGTTCCTGCTATTGAGCCTGGTTTCACCCAGTCTAAATGTGTCCTTTTGGTTTTTCTTGCCTAAGTGTAGGACTTTACTTTTCTCTACACTGAATTTCATTTTGTTAGATATGGCCCAGTGTTCTCAGTTGCCAAGAGTCCAAATGTGATTCTACCAGTTCGCACCACGTCACATGACCCTTCCAACTTTGTGGCTGTCATAAATCATCCCAGTTAATACACCTGGAACTGACCTCAAAAGAAGGAAGAGAACTGGCAAACCACTTTAACCTAACCGCTAACCCCCCAAACCAGTCCAGAGGGCTGAAAGTACTGAAAGCTGCTCAAAGATCAAAGAGATGAATTTTAGTCAGTCCTCGACTTATAAAATATTCTTTTAACGACCCTTCAAAATTACAACGGCACTGAAAAAAGTGACTTACAACCATTCTTCACACTTACAACCATTGCAGAATCCATGGTTCACGTGATCAAGATTCAGAGGCTTGGCAACCGACTTGAATTTATGATGGTTCCATCACCCCGGGATCATTCGATCCCTTTTTGTGACCTTCTGAACAGCAAAGCCAACGGGGAAGCCAGATTCATTTAACAACCATGTTACTAACTTAACAAATGCAGCGATTCACTTAACGCCTGTGGCAAGAAAAGCCGTACAATGGGGCAAAACAAAGTTAACAAATCTTACACTTAGCAATGTCAATGTTGGGCTCCATTGTGGTCATAACTCAAGGACTCCCTGCATTGCCTATAACTCTGGCTAGAAGAATACTTACAGAGGAAATGTAACAGAACAAAATTTGATTAAAAGTAGCAAACATGGGCAACTCGCTGTGTGACTTTTTCAAAAACCCTCTTTGTAATTTTGGGCCAGGGAGGGACCTAATTAAAGTTGCCAGCCTTCCAATATGAATGTTATTTACAAGCGCAAACTCCTATATTTATTTTCAGTGAGTGTCCTCCATATTTCGGCTCATTAAGTAAATTTAAATACAGCCACTGGAGCTTCAACCATAAATGCTTTCTGTCTTCGCTGGGCCTCCCCCACAGCCTCTGCAATCAAATCAAACTCCTTCCCCCTCTTTTTAATCAAGGCTATTTTTCATGCCTTTACCAATATTATTCGAAGAGGCACAGCACAAAAAGCAGCAGGGAAGCAGCGAAAGCCGCAGTTAAAATGCCATCTGGGAAGGCTGCATTATTTTATACTTATCAACTATTATAAGCACAAGTTAAGTCCCCACCTATAATTTAAAGCAGCCTTCCCAAATCCGGTGCTCTCCAGCTGCAACAGATATCATTCCCAGATAACAGGGGCAGTAAGTGAAGGTCAGAGACGGTTCAAAGAATAAAAAAAAGGAAACAAAACATTTTAAAAGAAAATATTGGATGGAAGTTCAGTTGAAACATCCCTATAATTCTAAATCACATCCTCTGAAATGTTTCTAGAAAAAGGTCCGTGGTGCCCCTTGGTTGCCCCTCTACAGGTAGTCCCTGACTTACAGTAGTTTGTTTAGTGGCCATTCAAAGTTACAACAGCAATGGAAAAAGTGACTTATGTTACCACATCACCTCGGGGTCGTGGCCACATGAGCAACCAAACGAAATGCGGCTAGCTGGCTGTGCAGGCTCTTAAGTAGGGCTTATTTTGAGGATAGGGCTTATATTAGAGGCACAAGTAAAACAAGCTAGGTCTTATTTTGGGGAAAACAAGGTTTGCAGTTCATAGGGTCACGTGATCACCTTTTGCAATCTTCTGACAAGCAAAGTCCATGGAGAAGCCAAATCCACTGTCAGGATTCCGGCAGTTACTCCAATTAAATCATGAGCCTTGAGCCACATTCCCAAAACTAAAAAGGATTTATTAGAAGTTAACATTTGGCCGTAGCCAACTCTGAGATACGTAATTCACTGTTACCCTTGATCCTGCTTCCCCCCCCCCCCCGCCATCCCTCTGGGTGTATCATCCAATGAAACACATCCATAGCCCAGAGGAATCAATCATGCTCTCTAATTAGATTTTTGCCCAGCAGAAGCTTCAGCCATCTAATCAGTCTCTGAAGAAAATATGAATGGAATGTACTTTCGATTCCACACTGCTGCCTTAACAGTAGTGTCTCTTTGAAACACCCCCCTTCTTTCTGTTGACAACTGTAAAATGTGTATACAAAATGTTTTAGGAGTTGACGTTCATTTAACAACCATGATACTAACTTAACTGCAATGGTTCACTTAACAACGGTGCATAAAAGGTCTTAAAAAGGGGCAAGTCTCCCTTAACAACTGTCTTGCTTAACAGTGGAAATGTTGAGGGTCAGTTGTGGTTGTAAGTCGAGGACTACCTGTCTTAACTGAACACCTTTTGTGACCTTCTGTTAGACAACCTCAATGGGGAACCAGGTTCACTTAACAGACATTAAGAAACCAAAAATATTGGTTTCTTAAAGGGTGTTTTAAACCAAAACCAAAGCACCCATGTGTGTCAGCCCACCACTCGTGCAAGGGCTCCGTGTGCACACCAGCCTACCCCTCATGGAGCCCAGTTCCCCTCTCACCCCTCAACTGGACTGCCAAGGCGCAAATGTTGAGGACTCCTGGTATAGAGTCTCCTGCCTGAGCTGGGGGTTGGACTAGAAGACCTCTAAGGTCCCTTCCAATTCTATTATTCTATAAGTCTGTAAAGTAGGAACTGATGAGTCAATACAAAATGCCTGCATCTACCTCCGTTCCTCTTTTGGTGTATTGTTTAAATTATTACTACCAACCTGCCTTCAATCGAGGACCTGTCTACTGCACCAGTCAAAAAGAGGGCTGTGAAAATATTTACTGACCCCTCACATCCCGGACATAAACTGTTTCAACTCCTTCCCTCAAAACGACCCTACAGAGCGCTGCACACCAGGACAGCTTTTTCCCCAACGTCATCCCACTGCTAAACAAATAATTCCCTCAACACTGTTCAACTATTACAAAGACTGCACTACTATTACTGTTAACCTTCTCATCACTCCTTATCACCCATTCCCTCCCATTTGTGACTGTAGGACTGTAACTTTGCCGCTTGTATCCTTACGATTCATATTGACTGTTTCCTAGTGTGACTTGATTGCTTATTGTGCCCTACGACTATCATTAAGTGTTGTACCTGATGATTCTTGACTCCTGACGAATGTATCTTTTCTTTTATGTACACTGAGAGCATTTGCACCAAGACAAATTCCTTGGGTGTCCAGTCACAATTGGCCAATAAAGAATTCTATTCTAATCTATTACAAGGGGTTAATTGTTTTCAATTCTAGAGGAGCTTGTTTTAACAGATATACTTCACTGTGTGTTTCGAACAACTGCAGATTTTCAATCAACCGGAAATGAGAAAACCCAACAACAAAACTAACACTAACCCAATTTTTCCACAGCACATTTTTCCAGGGTTGGGAGGATTCTCTTAAATCTATTGCACACCTGGCAGATGTTGTGTCCTCACAGTTCTTTTCCTGGCCTCCCTTGGGAATCCCGTTACTAGGTTTGCACTTGTATGATTTCCTGCTTCGGACTAGCTTTATTAATTTCATGCTCCCTATCCCCCGATATCTCGGATTATTCCAATTTTCTGTTCCAGTGCAGTTTTGAGTGCCACGTGGAGCAAAGCGACATTTTTATCATCCTCCCCCCTGAGGGAAATCAGGAGTACAATAATAGAGATAAGCACCACACAAATAGGAGAAGGAGTGGAGGGCCCATGGCTTCTTAATGCTGTCTTAAGCCTCCAATTTGCAGGCAGATAAGCACCTCAACCCAGAAGCTTCACTTTTGAGGCTGTGAAAAAGAAAGAGGCAATACACTAACGGCAGTCCCTTAACAGCTTTCCACCAATCACAAAGAGGGAGGGGAGCAATATTGAGGGAGGGGGTGTTTTAATCATTTCTTTGTTTAAAAGAAAATAAGTTGGGCTGGGGTGGTCAACGTAAAACACAGAATATAGGATCTTGGAGCCGGAAGTCTATGGAGATTCTCACTCATCCAGATCATGACTGTCCGTCCTAAAGGTGCTTTTTTTCCGAGAGGCAACTGGATTTTCCTGTTTTTTTTTCTTTGAAGACGTTTTGTTTTCTCACCCAAGAAGCTTCTTCAGCTCTTGACAGGATCTGAATTCCATTCCTCACCATCCAAGTCAAGAGCTGAAGAAGCTTCTTGGATGAGAAAGCGAAACATCTCCAAAGAAAAACTAGAAAGTCCAGTTGCCTCTTGAAAAAGCATCTTTGGGACATAGGGCTGGAAGGGACCTGAGAGGTCTTCTAATCCAACCCCCTGCTCACGGCAGGAAATGTTAAATCGTCTCTTATACCAACTAGTCAGTCTATGTTTGAAAACCAGCCCCTTTTTTTTCAATGTCACTGTAACTTTGAACGGTCACAAAACAAACAGCCATAAGTTAAGGACAGCCTCTATTGGCACAATTAGTTCCTTAATTCTTGCCCAACCATATACAGGTTGGTGCATTGGTGAAAGAAAAGAGAGAAATCAAATACATTAGCTTGGGGCCCTCATAGGCAAACAGGATATAAACAAAAGGCATGAATGAATAATTCTGCCCAAGGATGCCACTATTATTGATCACAGTGAGGAAATGCTGCAGAGAAAAAAGCAAGGACACGGGGATGACAATCCAATGTGGATTCACGATGACATTCAGTTCGCAAGTTGTGATTGGCCCCTTGCTTCAAAACCACAGCTGTGGTGCAGCACAAATCACTACTCCAAAAGGCAACAGTAAATCAATACCTTTTCTTCCACCAAACCGAGGTATTATGAACAAGTTACAGACTTACAGAATAATAGAGTTGAAAGGGGACCTTGGAGGTCTTGTAGTCCAACCCCCAGCTCAGGCTGGAGACTCCCCTATACCAGGAGTCCTCAACGTTTGCGCCTTGGCGGTCGGGGTGAGAGGGGAACTGGGCCTCATGAGCAGTGTGGGCTGGTGCACACACAGAGCCCTTGCAGGAGTGGTGGGCCGACACACGTGCACACTACTCGACATGCCGCTCACACAAATTGAGCTGCACGTGCTTTTGGCCAGCTGACTCACAGAGTCCAATTCCGAATAGGCCACAGCCTGGTATTGGATTGCGGCCCAGATGTTGGGGACCCCCTGGCCTACATTCATTTCAGACA